>PVKH010045952.1:0-10446 GCA_004027955.1 Chaetophractus vellerosus
CACCTTCTATATTTTTCTTTATTTTACCGGGAGGTCCTGGGGATTGAACCCAGGTCCCTCCATATGGGAAACGGATGCCCAACCATTTGAGCCACATCCGGCCCCAATTATAATGTTTTTAATGACAAATTATTTCAAACCCAATAACTTAAATATCCAGATTCAAATTTAATTATTCAATTTTAATTAACAGTTTTATGGTATATATTGAGATTAATTCTCTCTATTCCCAAATTTCAGCTAAAGGGATCCAACCCATACAAAAGAAAAAATTTCTCAACTGTGAGCAGTGTCCCTATCAAGTAGAATTAACTGTGGTTGCCTCCTCTTTTGTTCCACTCGTTTAGACTAGGAGAGTCACCCTTCTCTTTGGAGTAGGTTAGAGTCAAGGAAAGTTAAGAATAGCCAGAAGCGGCCTCTTTGTTTTTAGGATTCTAGAATTGTCTTCTCCCATGTGTCCGTCTTCCATTGAGCTTGCCATTGGTCACAGATTACCAGTTTGAGGATCCCTTTGACTTGATTGGTTCTAGCACAAACCTGACGATCACCAAGGGTCATTAGGAGAGGTCCTTACATCACCTTTGAGTAAAAATGTCTTATTGTTTAATTTTAGGAGACTCCATGGAGACTGCTCAAGTCTACTTCTCCCACTGCACCCCAAAATACCTCTGGTATCACAGCATCTGAAATTCCCATATCAGTTTTCTCTTTGAATTTTTTTTAGGAGGTACTTCCCTATGAATTTAAATTTTGAAATCCCCTCTTAAAAATCCTGTCTAAAGGGGACCTTCTGAATAACCTTTGTGCAATACCTCTCAGTGTAGATTAATTCATCAGATTATGAACTGCCGCTCGGCAAGGCCCAGAGGGGCTGGTCCGTTGGACGGATAAGTTTTGGTGAGGAAAAGAGAAAAAAAACAAAAATAGTTTGGAATACAGGGAAGAAAGGGGAGCAAGTATGATGATTCAAGCATTCACTGAAAAAAACATTAATTGAGCTCTGCGTTAGTGGCTGGGCCTGCAGCCAGGGAGAGGAAGCCATCTCCCTCCTCTGTCTGCTAGAGTGGGTTCAATAGGTATTAATCAAATAACCATGTTAATAAATGTAAAATGAAGACGGGGCCTTTGGTACCTGATAGGAGAAAGAGAAGGGCTGGCGAGGCACTGAAAATAAACCTCTGTAAGAGAAGCTAGTGATGAATATTTTTGGCTGGATGCACCCTGCAATCTGATGTTTATGCCTTAGTAACATGAAGTTTGTTCACTTCAGGAATGACAGGATTAGATGATTTGCAAACAGTTCAGTAAAGCTCCGACTTAAATAGTTGTAATGCTATTAAGATCCCCGCAGCCCGTGTCAGCTTCTCCCGCCGAGAAAACAACATCAAAGCACACCCCCGGCCCCCTTAACAGTAAACCCAGCGCAGGCTTGTTTTCATTTGAGCGTCCACTAAGCTGCTTTGGTGTTTCATAAAATAGCCAAGCCAGAGGGATGAAGTGCAAGGTTACTGCACTTCAGCTTTGGTCTAAGGCTTGTGGGAGTAAAAATGGCAAAGGGCCAGCCACTGCTTTGTTCTTTCCCTGGTGATTAAGGAGGATTAGTGGAAACTGTATAAAACGACGGATTCTGCAGTGACATTCGCAGAAATAAAACCCTCCCCAGCCCAGATCTCCATGCAGCCCTTGGATCAGGTCACCGCGACTCTTGTCCAGGTATCGCGTTCTTTAAAGATGTGAGAGGTACAGCAGCTCTGCTTAACAGGAAAAGCCAGGTCTTCATAGGCGAGCCTGCGTGCTAAAGGAATGGCTTCCCCTTCACAGTCACGTCTCCATCCAAAGGGAAGAGGAGACAGAACCCTCCAGCTTTTGGGGACCTGAGCTAGGCAAGGGACAAGCAGACCCTCAACTTCACAAATGTGTCTTGTTTCCAAAGTTGGTCTTTTGGAACTTGGAATATAATTTCTCACAGAAACTACCCTATTAAATGCTGATTCTACATCTGGAAAAAGCCTCAGAAATTTATTTAGTTCGTAACGTAGGCACTAATTTCAGATACGTTATTATGAGTTAAATTGCATTAAATACTAATCGTTTATTCTCACTTTTTATAATAATATTTCTCTAGGAAAGAGGAAAGTCCATTCCAGCTTGGAGCTTAAAGATGCCAGGAGTACAGCAACCCCCCAAGCCCCTCATTTTCATCCCGGTTGTTAGCCCCAGAGCGAGGACTAGCGTCTCTCTCTGCCCTCACACGGAACCCTTCAGTCACCTGTGAGAGGAGGTCACGGTGCCTCAGGGAGGTTTCCCACTCTCTGTGGTTGACAGGTGGATGATGAGGGAGTAGATTTGTTCTCTGTTGCTCCAGAAAGCAGAGCTTGAACTCATAAGCGAGGTATGAGAAACAGTTTTTGGGTCCGTCTGAAGAGTCCTCTCTCCTTGAGAGAGGAACCATGACTCAGGCAGTCCCCAGGCCCAACCACAGTGTCTTCCCCAAGTAAGATGCCCAGAGCAACTTGCTTGAATCCAATGACTGGAACTGTTCAACTGTGGGATGGGCTTGCTTGGCACAACTGGACGTGCCCCTCACCAGAAGGATTGCAGTAGGGGTTGGGTAACCTGCCAGTTGTGAGGGCCACTGCTCTGGGAGGGCAGTCAACTAGAAAATAAGAACAGTTTCTTGATTGTCCATTATAGTCCAGGCACAGTGGTCACTTGCTTTAGGTATATTATTTCTAAGCCTCACAGTAACCGTTAGATGTGATGATCTCCCATGTTATCGATGGGTAGACTAAGCCTAAATAACATGCACAAGTTACATAGCTAATAAAAGCCTGAAGCAAAATTTGAATTTTGTTGTTTTTATATTCTCATGCATAGTCAATTCATTCCTATATTAAAAGTGGTAAATAGTGCAAGTCACCTATGTGTCGCAGCACCCCCATGGGCAACATTTTTCACTGGGAATGTAATAACAGTGTTTCATATACCCATTACCAAAATACAAGGGCACCATAGCCTTAAGGTGTATATGTATACAGGAGGCTAGAGATGTTGAGGGCTGGGTGGGAAAGGGAGGGAAGAATAGGGTATAATTGAAAGTGTTGTTGGCCCCTCTGAAAAAGAGCATTTCAGGTTGTCTACTGAGAAATTTAAAACAGAAAATGTAGAAACCGTTGGCTGTATTAAAGTTAAAATATTCAACTCTCCCCTCTCTCATAGTCTTTAGTTCTCCTACTACTTTTTCATTTTAAAATCGTGACCATATTTCTTTTTGCACTGGTGGGAAACTGGTGTAGTTTTTCTCCATTTGTATTTTCATCTTTAAATGTTCCTTTAGTCTGAATGAAACGAAAGGATTGAGAAATTGTTTCCTTGAAGCTGATGAGATAATGGGTATCTACATGGCTTCATACCCATCAAGCATCCTTAGCCAAAAGCACCAGAAGGGCTCTGTGGGAAACCCTCCTCCTGTATTTCCATCCAGAGGGCATTACCCTAAGCAGTCACCTTCACCTGGTCAGGATGAGTGGACGAGTGGGACATGTCACCTTCTCCCCTGAGGGAAACATAAGGGAGCCTGCTCTTCTCCCCCCGTATAACTGAGGTTTACTCTGGAGGATTTGGGTGGTTCCTGGGCCTGATGAGAGTCACAACTGCAGAATGGTGGGGGGTGGGGCATTCCTTGACCTGTTGTATGTGGGGCCTGGCAGCTGAGGGGCCACAGCCTCCTGGCTTGAGGGAGTACAAAGCTGACCTCTTGCTATTGTTTTTTTTTTCAGCCTCCTGCTCAGTGGACTTGGAGAGGCCTTATTGATTTTCTCAGAGAAGAAAGGTTCATAAAGAAAAAGGCAAGGAAGTAAGTCTCACAGATGCCAGCTGGAGAACACAGCACCCTTGCTTCATACTGCTCTGTTGAACATGTTAGAAAGAAGAAAGCGAGGACAGTTATTCTAGGCCAGGATCCCAGGTAGCCAGAGCCAATGACCTGTTCTTCCTCTAACCAAATTGAATGTGGTTGCAGATGATGTGAAGGCTCCATCTGCTTCTCATTGTTCAAGGACAACTGTTTCTGGAGATTTCTGGGCATCTGCAGAGGAGTGAACTGTGTTGTGTCTGCCCATTTTGAGAAGTCCTGCCTGACCGTGCTGTACCAGCTCTGCAGAAACAGGAAATGCAGGATTTCACTGGAATGGCTCAGCCTACCTTGATTGAAGTCCTGGTCTCTTTGTATACTGACTATCCTTCACCAAACAGTGCTTTCAGTACAGGGCATGGGTCCAAGGTGGTGTGTTTGATTTCTTGTTTTGTGTGTGTGTTTTATATATGTATCTTACATGTATCTTTGGAGATGCCTCTGGGTACTTCCTTTCCTTGCTCTCTTGCCTGGAGCTCATACCCACCCATCCATGACACTTCCTTGTGAGGGCTTTGATTTGGGAGCGGGGCTAGAGATGGGGGGTCTCGTGGTAATTCTGGGCCAAGTAAGAGACCAGGAAGATCACTTTATTACTTGGGAGTGAGTTTTGAAGCCTTTTTGTGGTTGACATTGCTTTTTTTTCTGCTTCTAAACTTCTCTTGGTTCTTGTAAACTTGTCAGGGTGTGTGTTGGCCTTAATTCTGCCTCCTATTTTTTGCCCACCAGTTAGGTTAAGTTAGTACTTAAAAAATCACCAGAGACTAGGGCTTATAAGAATGGATGGATGTCTTCCCTGGGCAAGGGGAAAAAAACAGAGGAAAAGCTTCCCTAAAGCTTTCAATCCATTTAATTCTCTGGTATCTCAGAGGAGATTTCAAATAATTGAACACTGAAGTATATTTTCCAGGCCAGATTAAAAATTGGATTAAAACCCTATACCTTGCCTCAACTAGAGCCTTGAATGGATTTACACGAAATGGTAATTTGATCTTGAACCCACAAAGAAGGTTTAAGAAAATAATGACTAGCTCCAAATATTTCCAAGTATTTACAAATACCTTACTACCCTACCAGGTGATACAGAGTTTCGGTCAGTTTGAGATGAAGAAGGTAATCAAGTTCAGTGAGTCTCCATGAGGAAGCCAGGCCTGGCAGTATTGCCTCCCGTGTCGTCGATGGAGACTCCCCTTCAGCACCTGGAAATGAGCCTCGTCAGTTCTTGGCCCTGTGAAGGATAAGGTCGACTTATAAGGTCAATGGTCAGTGACCATTTTTCTGTGTGCTTTCTCCCACTTGTTGAAAATGAATATGAAACACACGGGAATGGTTTAGCATATTTGGATCTTAAATAGCTTAAATTCACTTCCTTGTGTTTCCCTGGTCTCTGCTTGTCATTTAAGATAAAGATGTTCAGAGTGACCTTTACACATGTGTAGTTTCAACTTGCTTTTGCTCTTTTTATCTGGGATGTCAAGCTTTCTATAGACTGAGGATAAAGTAGGTAATCTGGGTTTGCGTTTTCTTTATTCTTTTGCTCCCACAAAACTCTACCTGTACAACCGAGGCCAGTTCTTTTCCACTTGCAGAAAGTGGCATCTGTCCATATGCCATAACACCTGTCTTCCTGTGTGCTCTTTTAAGCAAATAGAGCATCCCAAGGCTGGGCAGAAGCCTGAGCAGCCAGCAAGCCCAGGCTCCTGTTTCCAGCAGGACTGACCTCGAAAACTTTTGCTGAAGAGTTTTAGACCTCCTCCCCACCCCCTTTAAAGTTAAAGGATTTCTAGCAAAGGTTTTTGGGTTTTGTGTTAATTGCATTCCAGAGTCCCAGTGGTTTGCAAAATCTCAGGTATTATTCCAGCGAGCAGTAGCCCATTGGGTGTTTCTTCCATATACCCGTCTGTTCTTGGGCTTTTGCCTTCAAGCTTGGACCAAGCTTTAACCACCATCTTTTATGCCCAGGACCATGTGCTCAGCTCTGAATCCATGGTGAGCCCTCAGGTCTGCAAAGCAAGGGGCTGGACCACACACTGCCGTCCCTCCTGCTCAGCTTCTGTGGCCTCTGAGCCCCGGGCCCAGGCAGGGAGTCGCCAGGCTACCCCTGCACGCCCTCTTAACTCCAGTGGATTTGTTTGGTTATGACCTTTTCTGGTTCTGATTAACTTAGCTCTTACTGGCCCCAAGTCAAAGCCAGGTTTTATCATCATCATCATCATTCGTACAAATAAAGAATATACATTTTGTCCAGAGAAGGAAGGTTCTATATGATTGTGCACTGTATTATTATTCCTGTTCTGCCATGGACATAAGAAAAACAAACCATTTATTTTCTTGGAAATTTGCCTCTCTTTCTCATCTCTTCAGCCTTGGCAGGGGAGTGCGGCAGAAAGGTTGTTGTGATCCCTGGGAGGGAGTGCTTACATCGGCAGCACAGGCTGAGTTCCTCCACTTGCGTCTGGGCCACTTAGCTCTAGACGGGGAAGGGCTCACCCAACTCCTTCTTCTTGGCCTGAGCTGTCCAATACCTGGGCCAAGGAGCCCTTGAAGTGCGGTTGGTCCAAATTAACATGTACTGTCAGTGTAACTACACACCAGTTTCGAAGACTTAGTATTAAAAAAAGAATGTAAAATGTCTCATTCATAATTTTTATATTGATTATGTGTTGAAATAATATATTGGATATATTGGGTTCAATAAAATATATTTTCAAAATTAGTTTCTCCTGTTTCTTTTTATTTTTTTTAAATATGGCTACTAGAAAAGTTAAAACTGCATACGTGGCTCGGATTCTCTTTCTGCTGGTCAGTGCTGGTCTGAAGCAGTTCACCTGGTGGCAGCTGCTGGGGTTACTACTGCAATAACCGTATCTAAGACTGGTAGTTATTACCGAGTGCTGACTGTATGCCAAGCACCGTGCTAGGTAGTTTCTATGCTTCATGTCGTTTCTTTTTCCAGTGGTAGGGCAGGCGACATTCTCTCCCTTTTCATTCTCTCCTTTGTATTTTTTTAGGGGAAGCAGGCGCTCAACCACTGAGCTACATCTGCTTCCCAGTGAGAGCTGGTTTTTCCATTTGTTTGTTTTGTTTTTAGGAGGTATTGGGGATTGAACCCAGGACCTTGTACATGGGGAGCAGGCACTCAACCCTTTGAGCTACATCCTCTCGCCCATTCTCTCCCTTTTAAGTGAGTTCAGACGTTCAGTAACTTCTCCAGAGCCAGTTAGAACTTGAACCCAGGTCTTTCTGACCTCACAGCCCATTCTTTTCATGTTTACTTGAGAGAATTCTGGAGAAGGAGAAATGAATCCCTCTTCCCACATTTTACAGAGGGTTGTCAGAGTTCTCCAAGATGTGCAAAGAACTGGATTCGTAACATCCATGAGGCTTGTGAGCTCTCCCTGGAGGCCACACTCCTTTCCTCTGCCAGAGGGCAGGATCTGAGGCCTGAATTCCGGCTGCCTTCCCGTCTTCCCCACCAGCCTCCTCCTCTCAGGCTGTGCCTGAGATCTGCCCCCGGTGGGGTGGGGGCCACCAGGAGCACTTCGGGAATGGCACTGCTCTCACCTGAAAAGGAACTCTAAATGTTTTCGGAACAAACCAGGCTCGCCTTCTCCGTGATCGGCATGTTCAGACGTCTGAGGTGCTTGAAGGTTGAAGGAAGAGTCTCAGAGCCCGTGGCTGAGGCTGCCTGTGAGCTGCACAGCTGAGCTGTCCCGTGTCTCGCTGCTCCTCACGACGTTGTTAGCTCACTTCGCACAGGAGACAGACACAGAAAAGCCCAGTGGCTTCCCTCATGTAATCGGAGACAGTGTCCAGGTTCTTGGCCGTCGCGAGAAGAAATTCAAGGACAAGCCACGAATTAATTAAACAAGCAGAGGATTTACTGGGGGGTGGAGCAAGAGAACAGAAGTACATCCCCGAGTCTCGGGGATGGGCATTTTCAAGTGAGAAAATGTGAAGTTCTGCCCTGGGGTCCCCTGTTTTATGGGGGTACAGGACTGCAGGCCTGTGCCGATTGGCATGTTTGAGACAAAGCAGGGGAACTGTGTTGGGTGATTTGATCTGCTTAGGGGTGTGGGAGGTGCTGTCCACGAGCTCTGCATGGCATGTTGGCCAGCGGTGAGTGTCCTCTGGCCACTGGCCACGAGGCGTGGGGTAACCTGAAAGCTAGGTGGGTGGTGGTGATGTCCCTCTCGCCCCTTCCCTCTGTGCTGGCTTTTTGGGGTGTGTGCCTGGAAGCTGCCCCTTCCTAACGTGCTGTGTGACCCAGCAGGTTAATGCTAGCCAGCAGGGCTTTGCCTCGTTTCTCTTACCAGGCTCATTAGGTCTTCTGCCCCCTTCCTCCTCAGGTTCCTGTTCTCTCCTGTCTCACTAAGGTCTTAGCCGGTTAGACGGGGAGTGAGGACTTGCAGGACTCCTCACTGCAGGCTTCTGCCTCCCCCACGAGGCTGGGATCTGGGCCGGCCGACTGGATGGGGTAGCCAAGAGCACCGAGCCATGGAGGTGGGAAGTCTTGGCCACGCTCAGAGGAGCGACAAGCCGGAGGGACCTAAAGCCTGTAAGGGGCGCGTTGGTGGGTGAGGCTGGGCAGGTGGGTGGGGCCAGCCTGGGGCACCTGGCAGGTAGGGCTGGGAAGTAATGAGTGAGTGCTGCCCAGTGCCTGCACGTTGTGCCATCTCTTCACAGCCTGGCATAAAGATGGGGCCCCCCAGGCCTGACAATTCGGGAAACTGCCCCAGGGTCACACGCTGTCCAGCCAAGCTCCGAGAGTCAACAGCACAACCAGTCCACCCTGAGCCCCTCCCCAGGTGCTGGGTCACTTAGGGGCATCGCCCGCCCACCTCCAAGCACCCCCCATGAGGCCGAGCTCTAACAAGCCGAAGGAGACATGCCCCCCGTGGCCCTCGTGCAGGCCCAGGCTGCCAAGGGCTGTGGTCCTTGCTGTCTTGGGTGGGGCAGGTGCCTGCAGGGCCCCCTCAGCCCATGGCCCCCACAGCAAACCAGCAGGGAGGCAGAACCTGTTCTGGAGCTCCCACAAGGCTCACTCTGTTCTGGAAACATTTCTGCTACGGCAAATGCTCTGTGCTCCCTGGTGACATGAGGGATCCTTTGCTCTGCTGTGAGCTGAAGTTTGGTGGCCTGGCTGGCAGCGATTTGCCTTAGTAAAGCAAACAGTGGCATCTAAGCCTGTGGGCCAGTTGCATCCGGGCTCAACGAGGGAGTGGTCTGAAGAAACGGTGCCCTCCCTGCCCCCACCCCACCCCAGCTTCCCCTTCTTTGGCAGCTGGGGGAGAAACCTCCTTTAAACAATTGTCTGAACCAGAAGGAACATTTGAGTCATTTATTTTCTGCTGTCTGTGTGAAAAGGCCCGTAGGACTGGCAAAGGCAGAGCCTACATGCCCATTTGTCTTCACTGGAGCCTCATGGAGAGCAATGGAAGCCCTTGGAAACTCAGAGACTTGATCCAGGCAGCCAGGCCAGTGGATCTGCATGACAGAAGCTAAGTGGAGTTGTGTGGTGGACAGCACTCTCACTGGGAGATGGAACCCCGGGTTCTGTCCCTGCCCCCTCACTACGCTGGCAAGTAATTTCAACCCATCTTCAATTCCTTCATTCATTTCCTCATTCCTTCACTCATCGAATGCATATTGGATGCCCCCTGGCTCTAGTCTTTGTTACAGATGTCTCGGTTTTCTCTAGCCCAGCTTAAAACTGGCACCCTTGCTGGAGGTGAAGCCGGCCCCCAGCAAGGGAGCCTGGGACTTGCCCCTGAGACAGAATCTGCCCTGTTCTTTGAAGAGCAGCTCTGGCGACTTTCTTCATGATTGCTTTCTTAAAGCAAATAAACACACACTCCCTGCTCTCCGGGAGGCCCTGAGTCTACAAGAAGCCTCGCAGGCTGAGCTTATTTTTTAATAACAGATTTATTGAGATATAATTCACATGCCCTAAGATTCACCCATTGGTTTTTAGTGTATTTGCAGAATTGTGCAACCATCACCACTATTTTAATTTTAGAACATTTTCATCACCCCCCAAGGAAGCCTCATACCCACATTCATTCATTCACACACACATACACCGCTCCCCACCCCCCCCCGCCACGCCCCCGGCCGCCTGCTGACCTAGTCAACCACTAGTCTGCTTTCTGTCAATGTGGATTTGCCTTTCTGGATATTTCATATGAATGGAATCATAGAGCATGTGGTCTTTTGTGTTAGACTGAGGCTTTTTGAGTAGTTCAGGTAATTCTTTCGAAGGCTGCCTTCCTTAACCTGGAGCAGCTGGTCCTGGACTTGCAGCTTGGAAACATTGGGCACAGGGGACCCCAAGTACCTGGCAGTAGGTGAGGGAGCTATGGAAGAGCCCTGCAAGTTTTGTTTTTCAGCCAATACCCTTATATGACCTTGAAGCCTGCACGGCAGTCTTGTGTTAGTTGTGCTCGGAGGAATTCAGGGTCTGGGTCCGCCATTTGGGGGTGGGGTCAGAAAGGAGAGGAGAAGCAGGTGGCGTCGCTTTAAGCCTTTGGCTC
>PVKH010045953.1:0-10445 GCA_004027955.1 Chaetophractus vellerosus
AGACAAATGAGTTCCTAGGGCTAAGAGACTTCAAAGTGAGTCGGGAGGTCAACCCAGAGGTAACACGTATGCAGATCCCAGTAGGACCTCCTAGGCTTCCCATATGGATATCACCCCAAGCAGAGGGCCTCCTGAGGGCTTTGGAGATATCCAGGTCCTATTTCAGGGCAGATAGCCCCAGAGTTTCGTGCCTTACTAGTGGGCCCTAATTTGGAATCCTTGCTCCTGAGAGTGACAGAGTCTGACCTAAATATGTCTTCACTGCACATGGTCCATCTGTCTCTTCTATTCAAACCTATATTTGATGCCAGAGTTTTTGGTGTACTTCCATAGACCGGAGACTACGGGCTGTCCATGTGCCAACTGGGTCCAGAGACTCTGTGGACCTGCAACTCCTACTCTACAACTCAATGGACTCACCCAGGAAACCTAGTTGGGAGTTGATGATGGGCGACGGCTATGCTGGGGAATGGAGAGAGCCTGCAGCTGCAGGTAGGATAATCTCTTCCATTGTATCCATGGAATATAAGCCCCCTCTCACTTGGTGGTGGAGGGGACATCACCATCCCAGACTCCTCGGGATTGGGGGAAGAACTATGGTCTAGAATGGACTTGTTGGTGTCCTGCTATAGACTTGTGATATATGCAATGGAAGAAATTGCAAAATTATGTGGAGCCAGCGTCACTGGACACTTTGGGGGCAGGGAGAGGGAAGGGCAATTGTAATGCGGGTTTTTTTTGGGACTTGGGAATTGTCATAGGTGATGTTGCAATGGAGGATGCAGGCCATTTTGTATCATCACGTATCATGCGGAACTGTGTGGGAGAGAGGGTCGTCTACAGTCTGAACTGTGATCTATGCTTGATGGCAAAGCCCCAAAATGTGTATATCTATCACAAGCGTTATGCCACACTGATGAGGGATGTGTATGTGGGAGGTTGTGGGGGGGTGGCATATGGGTACTCCTGGAATTTCTGTGTAACATTTATGTAATCAATGTATCCTAAAACATATATATAGATATATATTTCCCTTCTTATGTTATATATTATATTTTACATTATAATATTATTTAATTTAAAAAATGTATCGTCACCAACAGAAGAATACAGGACAATAAGGGCAGAAAATGATGACCCATCCATAGGAAGATTATAAAACTACAGAAAGCATCAATGAAAGAGACCAGACTCTGAACATTCTAGACAAAGACTTTAAAAAGATGGTCATCATTATGCTCAAGGAGATGAAGGAATATACAGAGAAAGAACTAAAGGATATCAGGGGAAAAATGAATGACCAATTTGAGACTTTCAATAAAGAGATAGAAAGTAAAAAAAAAAAAAAGAAAGAAAAAAGAAAAACCAAACCAACAGAACAACTGGAGTCGAAGACTAAATAACTGAAATGAAAATTTCCCAGAGGGATTTCAATAGCTGATTGGAGCTGCTAGAAGAATCAGTGAACTCAAAGACAAGACAATTAAAATGAGTCAGTTTGAGGAACAGAAAGAGAAAAGAGTTATTAAAAGAAAAAGTAGCCTAAGAGATCTCTGGACACCAACAAATGTACTAATATATCGATTGTGAGGGGTTTTAGAAGGATAAGAAAGAAAGGGGCAGAAGGAATATTCAAATAAATAATGACAGAAAACTTCCCAAACTTAGCAAAAAGATATGAAAATGCACATCCAAGAAACCCAGAGAACACTACACAGGATAAATATGAAGAAAAATATGCCCTGTCATATACTGATCAAATTGTCAATTGCAAAGAACAAGGAGAGAGTTCTGAAAGCTGCAAGAAAAAAGCAATGTGTTATGTACAAGGGAGTCCCAATTATATTAAGTGCTGATTTCTTATCAGGAACCACGGAGGCAATGGGTTAAAATGCTGAAAGAAAACAATTGCCAACCAAGGATTTTATATCTGGTGAGACTTTCTTTCAAAAATAAAGGTGAAATTAAGACATTCCCTGAAATACAAAAGTCAAGGGAGCTCATCACCACTAGACATGCCCTGCAATCAATGCTAAAGGAAGTTCTTCAGACTGAAAGGAAGGGACACTAGGCAGTGGTTCAAAGTGGCATAAAGAAATAATGACCTCTGGTAAATGTAACTGTTTGGTTAATTATAAATGCCAGTACTATTATAATGTATTTCTTGGTATGTAACTCTAAGTCTTACTTCTTACAGGTGCTAAATGCAAATGGAGGGATGGAGGGGCATAGAAACAGTGTATGTGTATGCTCTTGAAGTCAAGTTGGTATCAAATCAATTATGATTGTTCTATATTTAGGATGTTAAATTTTAGCCCCATGGTAAACACAAGGAAAAGAGATGAAAAATATATCCAGATAATAATGAGAAGGGACTCAATATGATACAATACAAAAAATCAAATAAATATGAAAGTAGCATTAATGGAAGAATTGATGGGCAAAATAGGTATAATACTTACAAAGGTTAAATAGGAAAATGGCAGAAGTAAATCTTGTGTTATTAGTTGTGACTTTATTGCAAATCAATTAACTCTTCCAGTCAAAAGGCAAAGACTGGCAGAATGGGCAAAAAGCCATGACCCAACTATACGCTGTCTACAAGAGACTCACCTTAGATTCAAAGGTATAAGTAGGTTGAAAATGAAAGGCTGGAAAAATATACCATGCAAGAAGTACCAAAAGAGACCCGGGGTAGTTATACTAATAGCAGATAAAATAGACTCTAAGTCAAAAACAGTTTCATGGTCATTATATACTGATAAAAAAGATGGTTATTATATAATGATAAAGGGATCAATTCAACAAGGAGATCTAACAATTTTAGATATATATGCACCTAATAGCAGAGCCACAAAATAAATGAAGGAAATACTGACAGATTTGAAGGGAGAAATTGGTGGTTATGAATTAATAGTATGAGACTTTAATATACCACTTTCATTAATGGATAGATCATCTAGACCAAACATCAGCAAGGAAATACCGGACTTGAACAATACTCTAAACCAACTAGATTTAACAGACATGATTTAACAGACATATATAGAACACTTCACCCAACAACAACAGAATATACATTATATTTAAGTGTACATGGATCATTTGCCAAGATAGACCATATACCAAGTATCTTCTCCAGCCACAATGGAATGAAGCTAGAAATCAATAACAGAAGAAGAAATGGAAAATTCACAAATATATGGGTATTAAACAATGCACTCTTAAACACTAATGGATTAAAGAGGAAATGACAAGGGGAATTAGGAAATATCTGGAAGCAAATGAGAATGAAAATACAATATGCCAAAACTTCTGGGTTGCAGCAAAGGTAGTGCTGAGAGTGAAATTAATAGCTCTAGATGCATATATTAAAAAAGAATATCTCAAACTAGAGACCTAACCTCAAAATCAGAAGTACTAGAAAAAGAAGAGCAAGCTAAACCAAAAGCAAGAATAAGGAAAGAATTAACCAGGATTAGAGCAGAGATAAATGAAATAGAGAATAATTTAAAAAAAAACAACAACAATAGATAATGATCAAAACCAAAAGTTGTTTCTACAAAAAGATCATTAAAATTGACAGACCTTTAGCTAGACTGACAAAAAAAAAATAGAACAGAAAAGACTAAAATCAGAAATAAAAAGGGGGACACCACT
This sequence comes from Chaetophractus vellerosus, assembly GCA_004027955.1. NCBI lineage: Eukaryota > Metazoa > Chordata > Mammalia > Cingulata > Chlamyphoridae > Chaetophractus > Chaetophractus vellerosus. The sequence continues at coordinate 3,661 of PVKH010045953.1, forward strand.
AAAATAAAAAGGACTTTAAGAGAATACTCTGAACAACTGTACATGGAGACATTAGGTAACCTTTTAAATAAAGTGGACAGATTCCTTGAGACACACAAACTGCCTATACTGACTCAAGAAGAAAAAGATCTCAACAAATCAATAATTAGTAAAGAGATTGAATTTATAATTTTAAAAACCTCCCAAAAAAGAAAAGTCCAGGACTAGATGTCTTCACAGGGTAGTTTTACCAAATATTTCAAGAAGATTTAACACCAATTCTGCTCAAATCCTAACAAAAAACTGAAGAGGAGAGAAACTACCTAATTCATTGTATGATATCAATATCACCCTCAAACCAAACCAGAAAAAAATACCGCAAGAAAAGAAAACCAAAGTCCAATATCTCTTTTGACTATAGATGCAAAAATCTTCAACAAAATTTGAGCAAACTGAATCCAACAGCACATTAAAAGAATCATACACCATAATCAAATAGTATTTATCCCAGGTTTGCAAAGGTGGTTCAACACATGAAAATCGATTAATGTAATACAGCACATTAACAGAATGAAGGAAAAACACCCTACACGATCACCTCAATTGATGGAGAAAAGTCATTTGACTAAAATCCAGCACCTTTCTTGATAAAAAACACTTAGAACACTAGGGACAGAAGGAAACGTCTTCAACATGAATAAAGGGCCTATATGAAAACCCACAGCTAACATCCTACTTAATGGTAAAAGACTGAAAATTTCCCTCTAAGATCAGGAACAAGACAAGGATGGCCACTGTCTCCATTATTATTCAACATTTTACTGGAAGTTCTTGCCAGAGCAATTAGGTAAGAAAAAGAAATAAAAGGTATCTGAATTGGAAAGGAAGAAGTAAGACTGCCCTATTTGTAGATGACATGATCTATATACAGAAAATCCAGAAAAATCCATAACAAATTCCTAGAGTTAATAAATGAATTCAGCAAAGTTGTGGGTTACAAGATGAACACCAAAATATCAGTAGTGTTTCTATACCCAAGCAATGGACAATTGGAAGAAGAAACAAAGAAAAAAAAATCCATTCATCTAGGAATAAATCTAACTAAAGATGTAAATGACTTGTGCACACAAAACTACACAGATTGCTAAAAGAAATCAAAGAAAAACTAAATAAATGGAAGAATATTCCATGTTCATGCATTGGAAGACTAAAAATTATGATGTCAATTATACCTAAAATGATTTATGGAGTCAATACAATCCCAATCAAAATCCAAACAGCCGGGGGGCGGCTGTAGCCCAGTTGGTAGGGCACTGGTTTACCACATGGGAGGCCCCAGGTTCAGTCCCCGGGGCCTCCTCAAACGGGCAGACCGCCTCGAGAAGGCAAGCCAACGCAGGCGGGGCATGCCGCCGTGGGCAAAGGCAAGCCCCCGCGGGAAAAAGGCAAGCCCCCGTGGGAAAAAGGCCAGCACTCGCGAGCAAGGGTGAGCCCCTGTGAGCAGACGGGCCGCTGTGCCGGTGAGCTAACTCGGCGGGTCACCCCAGCAGGGGGAGACAAGCAGACACAGAGGAATGCAGAGAAAAATGAACACAGCAAGAACAAGCAGAAGGGGGCGGGGGGGATGTATAATAATAATAATAAAAAATCCTAACAGCCTACTTTGCGGAAATGGAAAAGCCAATTATCAAATTTATTTGGAAAGGTAATGGGCCCTGAGTAACCTAAAATATCTTTAAAAAGAATAACAAAGAGAGGATTCACCCTTCCTGACTTTAAAGCATATTAGAAAGCTATAGTGGTCAAAACAGCATGGTACTAGCATAAGGATAGATATACTGGCCAATGGAATTGAATTGAGAGCTCAGAAATCAACCCTCACATTTATAGCCAACTGATTTTTGACAAGGGAGCAAGGACCATTCAATTGGGAATAGCTCTTCAACAAATGGGAAAACAGGATCTCTATTTGCAAAAAAAGGAGGATCCTTACCTCACACCTTATACAAAAATAAATTAAAAATGGATTAAAGACTTAAATATAAGAGCCAGAGCTATCAAACTCCTAGAAGAAAACACAGGGAAGCATCTTCAGAACCTTGCATTAAGCAATTGTTTCTTAGACTTTACACTCAAAGAACAAGCATCATGAGAAAAAAATAAACTGGACCTCATCAAAATTAAAAACTTTTGCACCTCAAAGGACTTCATCAAGAAACCAAAATGACAGCCTACACAAGGGAAGAAAATATTTCAAAACCACCTATCCAATAAAGATTTAATATCCAGAATATATAAAGCAATCCTTCACCTTAACAGCAAAAAGACGAACAACTCCATTATAAAATGGTCCAAAGACTTTTTCTCCAAAGAATAGACATTTCTCCAAAGAATAGATACAAATGGTCAGAAAACAGTTAAAAAGATGTGCAATATCATTAACCATCAGGGAATTGCAAATCAAAACCACAATGAGATACCATTTCACACCCATTAGAATGGCTGCTATTAAAAAAAAAAAACCCAAACAAACAGAAAATTACAAGTGTTGGAGAGGATGTGGAGAAATACGAACACTCATTCATTGTTGGTGGGAATGTAAAATGGTGCAGCCGCTGTGGAGACAGTTTGACAGTTCTTGAAGAAGTTGAGTATAGAACTACCATATGACCCAGCTATCCCACTTCTAGATTTATACCTAAAAGAATTGAATGCAAAGACTTGTTAATTGCACACTGATGTTCATAGTGGCATTATTCACAATTGCCAAAACTTGGAAGCACCTCAAGTGTCCATCAAACCAATGAATGGATAAACAAAATGTGGTATAGACATATTATTTAGCTATAAAAAGAAATGAAGTACTGATACAGGCAACAACATGGATGAGTCTCGAAGACATCCTGTTGAGTGAAATAAGCTAGCTACAACAGGACAAATATGATGGTAGCACAATATTGTGAATGGAATTAACAGCACTGAATTACATATTTTAATGTGGTTAAAAGGGGAAATTTTAGGTTGTTTATGTGTTACTAGAACACAAATTTTAAGAAAATCCATGAAACTGCCCAACAAAAACAATGAACCCTAATTTAAACCATGGGCTATAGTTAATAGTGCAGTTTTAAAAATGTGCTTTTATCAATTATAACAAATGTACCACGCAATGCTAGGTGTTAATTAATAGGGTAGTATATGGGGATCCTGTATTTTATGCATGGTTGTTCTGTAAACCCCCAACATCTCTACTAAAATTCAATAGCTTTTCTATATACTGAAAACAACCCATTGTAAAATGGAATAGAAAAAGTATTCCCTTCAAAACTGCAACAAAACCTTTACCATATCTAGGAATAATCCGAACAAAGAGCACAAGTGCTTTATTGAGATTGTTCAGTGAAAAAGCTAACTGCCTAGGGACTGTATAAAATAGTGATTTTGGTGGTGGATTAAGATTGTGGTTAATAGTATAAGAATGTTCTTTTACCAAGTGTTAAGAATACGGTGATAAACAGGAAAGTTACATCTAATGTAACTTATGGATGATAGTTAACAGTAATATTGCAGTATTTTTGTAGCAATGGCAGAAAAGATATTGTATCAGCTCTAAGGGACAATAGGGGGCATAATGGGATATGGCGTTTTTCCTTTTGGAGTAATGAAAACATTCAAAAATTGACTGAAATGATGACAGCACAACTCTGCTGAATATGAGCCAATAAGACCCAAAGCATGGGACTGTATAACACAATGAATCTTGTGGTGAAAGATTGGGCTGTGGTTAACAGAACAAATATGAGAACATTCTATCATGAACTATAACAAGTATATAATATTTATACACGGTGTTAATAACTGGGTGGATTGGGGGAAAAATACACCAAATGTAAGATGTTGGTTATAGTTAGTAATATTTTGACGATGTTCTTTCATAGTTCATAACAATTGTTTCACAACAATGCAAGGTGTCGGTGGTGGAATATTGTATGGGAGCCCTGTAGGATGTTATGTACATTTGTTTTGTAAGTTCAAAACTTGTACTATACACTTTTTGTTTTGTAAGTTCACAACTTGTGTAAGTTCACAACTTGTCCTACACTCTTTTCTTGTAAGTTCACAACTTACAAGAAAAGGATGATGTAGTAGAAAAAGAGTAGGATTTGGGACACATCAGGCCAAGATTCAAAGTTAGGGTCACCACTCTGTCAGCTGGAAATACTAATAACTAATTTTCAGGTTGCTGAAGAGGTTAAGGATTATGAATATAAAGAGTCTTAAGTAGGGCCTAATATGTGTGAGATTCTCAAAAGGTAGAAATCTGAGGGTGGGAGACCAGAAAGGCGGGATAAATCTAAGGATCTCAATCAAATTCAGATCATCAGGCTAGGAGAAGCTAAATTTTTAGAAAAGCTATCTATAACCAGATTCAGGACCATGCAGATAAAGAATTAACCAAAGGAAAGTAATATCAAGATATGTAAAGTGACAATATAGTTATACCTGGAAGAGAAGCAGGATACACTGGGATTCCAGGAGGTTAACCAGAGACTGATGGCCAACTGTAAAGGCCCTCAGGCTCGCTGCCTCTGGCCATTAGGGAGCGGTGGTCATTTGATCTGGGCACACGAACAATTCCAGCCTTGTGATGGTGGCGGGGAGCTCGTCTTTATTGAGGGCTGTCTGTGTCCAGGCTTCAGCTCACATGGAGTGGAGTGCTCACAATAACCACAGAAGTTAGTGTTACTAACTACATTTTGAAAATCAAGGAACAAAGGTTCAGGGAGGTTAATGTACTGAATTCAAAGATTTAGTGGTATAGCTAGAATTTGGATCCATGCTTTTCCCACCAAAACCAAGGAGTAAGCGTTAGCATCTTTGGGATGGGGGCATCACCTATATGTGATGGGTAGCACATACTGAACACCTGTTATCTGCCATGCAGTGTTCTTTTTCTTACAGCAATCCTTTCAAATCTGTACAGATGAGGAAACAGGTCCAGAGAGATGAGGTCACTCGCCCAAGCTCACGGAGCTGATGAATGGCATCTGCTCCATTATTCTGGGGATTGTGTGCAGTTTACTGTGCCCTCAATTTGTTGACCCTGCTCTTTAAATAGCTCACACCTAGAGAATCACTCTACTCTGTTTTATTCTTTCAGAGTGGTTAATGATGATTAGACTACCTCCCTTTTTTGCTTATGTACATTTTCTGGCAATTGCCAGGCTGAAAAACGTGTCCCTTTCTAAAAGCCTTCCTTCCAACCACCTAGCATGCCTATTGAGATCAAGTTTGTGTGTTTATAGTTGTTCTTCTAGGTTAAGTAATTACGGGTAAAAACCTTTGGTTCCATTGACTCACAAATACCTAAGGCCGAGCTGGCTGCTTTTAAAAGTAGAATTCCATTTCTCTGTACATGATAGAAAACAGCATCTTTACCCAGAGAATATTGAGACCAGGAATGATCCTGCTTGGAGGAGGCAGAAATGGAGGGATGGAGAGAGGAAAGGGAAACAATGCAATTCGCTTGAGAAACGGCTAGCTGTGGCTAGGCAGCCTTGAAAAGTACAATACGCTAAAGGAAGTTAGCGGTAGCACTTTTGTTTTTTTATCGGACAGCTTTATGTAGGCACTGCAGTGATTTGAATCTGAGGTAGGCAGAGATGGAATCAACATGCCCAGGGTTGCAAGGCCTTTTATCAGGTTAGCCAAAATATTAATGGAAGTGTTTATGGCTCTACAGCAAAACTGGGTTTCATTTTCCTGGTGTAGTGCATCTCCTCGGTTTGTCTCAGCACCATCTTTCACTTCTGCTCAGCATCCCTCTCTCCTTGCTCACCACAGGTAACTGATTCTTTAGCTTTTCCTTGAGTCTGACTCCTGGGCTTGCTCTCCACCCAGAACCCTGGAGACTCATTTCAAACATTTTGCAAGTTGCAATTCCCAGCTCACTTTGTTTAACCTAGAGCGGCGGTTGGATGTATTTAAAGAGCAATATCAGGGTGTTGAGCCATTTGCAATCAATCAAAAGCTTTAGATATCACATGTTGGCTCACTTCAGTTAGTAAGCAAGCACAGCTATGACTAGTAAGAGGTAGATGTGATCCCTGCATCCCCTGTCTTCTCTTGTCTGGGTGTAGTTTAAATATGAGAGAAATAAAGCCTTTATATAAAGTACAGACATAAAAAAAAAATCAATGGTCAGTTTACTTTTACCTGTGCTGCACAAATAATAAAACAGAAGAATTTGTTTTCTTCATAAGGGTTTTTCTTGTCCCCAAATACAAATTTTCTCTCCGAAATTTTCCCTTATCCTGCTTGTATTAGTTTCCTGATCCCACTGTAATAAATGACCACAAACTGGGTGGCTTCAAGCAACAAAAATGTCAGGTTTGGTAGTCGGTTCTGGTGGTCAAAGTCTGGAATTGAGGTGTCGGCAAGGCTTTACTCCCTCTGGAGGCTCCGTGGGAGAAAACCTTCTTTGCCTCTTGCAGCATTTGGTGACTGCTGTCATTCCTGGCCCTGTGGCCGCATCACTCCAGTCTCTGCCTTTGTGGTCACATTGCCTTCTCCTCTTCTCTGTGTTTCTCTCCTCTGTGTATTTCTTTTTTTTTTTTTTTAAAGATTTATTTATTTTATTACATATCTCCCCTTCCCCCCGCTGCGGCGACGCGCCGAGAGTGGTCACTGCGCAGGCGCGGCTTTCCCCGCTTGTGGGCGGTCTCTGCGTCCGTTCACGGCCAGCACTTGCTTCAGTTCGCGGGTGGCTGGCTGCGCTCCATCCGCGGGCGACCTGCCCTGCCCGT
>PVKH010045954.1:0-10410 GCA_004027955.1 Chaetophractus vellerosus
TGAATGAATACTTTTTAAAGCAGTTTTAATTCAGTGGATGAAATTCTGCTTTTAAAGTATATTCTACATGCAACAAGTATTTTATCAGGCTAAGAAATCAATAGTCTTCTCATATTTATGTTCTAGAAACATGAGTTTAAAATTAATGACTATATGTCTTGCTCCTTATACTTCATTTACAGGGAAACTTGCAACTTACATAGAGATATTTCTGATAATTGTTTTTCATACATACTGTGCTTACATATAGGCATAAAGTGATTTTTCTAACAAGTGTCAAATAACATTGCTGATATGGACTTTCTGGACAGTAGAACTTGACTTCACTTCACCCTTGGCCATGTTAGTGGTTACTGTTAACACTTTTCCTGGGCACCGACAGCTAATGTTCCATATTTTAATATCTTAACTATAATACAGAGTAGCAGCATAAAGTATGGCTTGTAGTTTTCAAGGCTTCACTGTATGCCAACTCAAAGAATTCCACACCCAAAGAGCTAGCTGTTGTGTTTCATGTTGAAAAGTTGAGTCCTTGTTGGTTCCTGTCTAGTCACTGTGTACTGGACAAGTCCTAATGTGAATGGCCGTTTACATTTGAGCATTTCTTTCTTCCAGTCAGTGGCAATGGAGGAGGCAGTGTTGCAGTGCCTGGCAGTTCTCCTGGGCTGCGTCATCCACTTAGACTTCTTTCTAAAGGTCTCCATGCCCTACTCAGGCAATGCACATCTTTCTCAGAATAAGAATGATGAACCATCTCCAGCTCTGTGCTTCAGTTTCCCACACACAGATGAGTGCTCAGTGTTTAAGACGGCATTTGCTTGAAGTGCTAAGCCTTCTTTGTAAAAAGTTAATAATGCTTAGTTATTATTAACCGTGGAGTATGATTGAGTCTTTCCTCCTGAGAAGTTGTGTGTGTAATGGTGGAAGCTCTGAATTACAACTTAGACAAACTACTGTATCCTGTAGTGTTGCCTAAATAAAAGCATTTCAGATCACTGAATTTGTCACTTGTCTGCACAAATTTGAAAGATAGCGCTCGTTTATCATTTGGGTCCATGTGCAGATTTTCATCATAAGGGAGATGGTAGTATAGACAGTATACTGTTCAGAAGGTTGATATTATTTAAATTCTTATCAAAATTAGAGTGTTTAGGATTAACTGAGAATTGAAAATTATATTCCTTAATAAACTTGGAAAACCCAGGCTTCCAAAATTAGACACAAGGGGCTGTTTGAAATATTAATTTATCTGAAATAATAACTGTTCTAAGGTTAACTCCTAAGAACTGAATTGATGTTGAAATGAGAATGCCAGTTATAGTAAATAAGGCTGCTTGCTTAACTAAGGCTTTTATGCTCTTGGTTTCAGGCACTTGCTTTCATGGCATGCTCATTCATTATGAAGGCAGTGAAAGGCAAAATGTTTAGCAACCAGGGGAAAAAAGAAAAGAGCTGGAGAAAGAACTGCAGAACAGAATGAGAAGTCAGGAAAAAAAAATACATGCGAAGGGAAACAATGAAGGAAAGAAAAAGATCAAGAAACAGGAGATGCAGAGGCAGCAAGAAAAATCAGTGTGAATTCAAATAATGTTACTTTCTCATAATTAGTAGAATGATGTTTGGCTGTTTCATGGTTTGCTGTCGTATTTTGTTGAAGATAAAATTTTGTTTTTACCTGTATGATTCTTTGGAAAGACTTCTTATGCATAGATGTAATAAAAATCCTCTCTCATTCAATGTGCTTATAATTGTAGAAACTTGATAAAGAAGTTCCTTGAATATTAAAAATAATAATAATTAGAATACTTACAAGACTCAAAATAATTAACAGATGTTCTATGTTAGATTCTATACCATAATGGTAGTCTTGTTGATTGGTTGTTTGAATTTTTTTAGTTGTGGTGTAGGGTTTTTGTTTGTTTGATTTTAGGTTTTTAAAAATATTGGGAAAGGGAGAAAAGCAGAAAAATTTTTGAAAAAAATCTTTTCTTTTTTTTTTTTTATTCTCTTATTTAGCCAAACTCCTTGATAATTTTATCCTTTAGAATGACAGGCATTTAAAATAATAGATCTTGCTTTGAGAATAAAGCTGAGACATTTTGGGAAGATTAAGTTTTTCTGAACACAGTGGAACCAATTTTCTCTCTCTGGTAACATGAGGGAAGAGTGTTAACTGTCCCACTGCAAAGAGGACAGGGTTTCTGGCTCTTCTTTCCTCTCTCCACCTCTCGTCCAACTCCTCAGCACACACCCACACTCAGCAGTTATGAAACATTTACTACTGATTCTTAGACTTAATTACTAAATATGGTTAAATTTTGACTCCAGATTTAGAAGGAATATTTGAACATGTTTCTAAATGTTAGTACACTCCTTCTCAGAATTTAAATAACTAGTCAATATATCTGTTTCTTTATCCTCCTCCCATCTTTAGTGCATTAAGAAATAATAACTTTTATAATTTCGTGATAAGTAGAATATCAGTTTTCCTGGATTTGGGTGCAATTTCTCTGTGTTCTGAAATACTTATTTTCAGATTCTTGCGTACACATGCACCTTCCCCTGTCCTCATCAATTTTGTTTATTAGCTTTAATACCAAACTTGTTTCACAACCAGTTATTTGACAGACATTCAAGATATTGTATTTTATAACTCAATAGGCCTTTTAAAAATTCTCATTTTGTATGCTACATAATATTCCTGGATGAGAAATATAGTAATATTTCTCTTTATAAAAGCACTTCTACTTTAGATTTTTTGTAGGTATTAGATTACAGATATAACAAACAAAAAACTTTTGTCTGCCACCTGAAATTTCTGATACTGGTCCCTCGATCAGTTTCCTATGAGAGCAATTTAATATTAACAGTACAAAGATTATTATAAATATAAAACTTGTTCTAAACAATTTTATTTTCATTTGTAGTGTTGAGTTCATGAATTCAGGTACTTAAGCAAAGTCTATTTATTTATGTTTGTCTCTCTTTTCCAAGACACCAGCCAGAGGCAAATACCAAAAGCAAAATAATTCTTCAAAATTTAACTGGCCAAATTAGCAAATAAATGTTCCGTTAACTGCTAATCTCCTTTCATAGTCCCCTGTTGCTAGTTAATTCTTTTTCTCTTCACAAATATTCATGGAATGTTTATGAAAAGGAAGCCCACACATACTGTTCAGGTGGCTACTTCTCTTCTTTATATTTCAAGTAACATCACTTCACATAATTCATCTTTTTTTTAGTGTCTCTAAGACCAAATGATGGAACAACAGTCACAGGGATTAAATCAAGTGATTCTGTGTCCCTTAGCATAGCAATAGAACAACTATCTTCCGTAAACTTGAAAATGAGTCATATTACTCAGGGGGGAAAAAAAATTTCCTCTTGCCTATTCAATTTGTCAAGCATGTTGCTTTTGAAATACTTCGGCTGTATGCCATAGAATATCAAAAGATATTTTATGGTTCAAATATCTTAGTTCTTTAGGGAAAATAAATGGCTTTCCCCCGTTTGGTCTTGGGATAAAAGTTGAAAGCAAGCTGATTTTCATTTATCTTAACTAATACAAGTCAGTCTTCTTGCCAGTAATTTTGTGGGTCATAATCTGTGCTTCATTGAAGACCTCTTTGAGAATCTAATAAAACCTATGAGCCTTCTATGTCAGAAAAATGCCCATTATACCCCAAATTTGAATCCCAATTAAGAAATTATGTTCTTTCTCTGTATGTGTGTGTATATGTGTGTGTTTATATATATAAAAATTCTATATTATTGGTGATAAAAATCATTTTAATTTATATATTAAACATTATATGGGAATTTCTTTTTCCCCATGTAAGTATTTCTTTGTAACATGTACCTAGAAATTCTTAAGTACTTGTTTAATGATTTCATATTTATTAAGAAATAATTGTCTTTCTTAATATTATTTTCACATTATACTTTCTTTGTTAGAAGATAATGTTAAATTATCACACACTACACCTAGCATAATATATATCATACCCTTGAGTGGAACTTATAGAAGAAAAGTCAAAGTTGTATACTGAATACCATATTGCTAGCAGAGTGTATGTAGCTCAGTGGTTGGGTGCCTGCTTCACAAGTACAAGGTCCTGGGTTCAATTGCCAGTACCTCCTAAAAAATAAAAAACACCATATTGCCTGATAAATATTCAGCCAAGAAATATGTGATGGTTAGAACTTTATCAGTGTTAGGGAAAAAATGAGTTTATTCTAGGAAGAGCCACAAATGAGATACTGACTTTTCATTCTTTGCCATTTCTTATTTGTTCGATTTTTATTTTAGTTATATTAGAGAAATAACTGTAACAAAGTACATGTAGCTTTAATAGAAATTGCAGTTGCTTTCATTAGGCCGCGTACCAGGAAAGGCTGATGGGGTTTGTGTGGTAGTTTGTTTTTTTTTTTTTAGCTTTCTAAAGCTAAATAGTTTACTCATTTTCTAGGTAAATAAGAATTTAATGGCCACAGATATGTGCGTCACTTTAACATTTTTTTCCCTGAAAGACTTAAAAGGATAGTTCCAAATAACTATAATCATATCTGAATCACTTAAATGGTATTGGAAAGGAATAGAGTAGTGAAGCTGTCTGCTCCCCAGTTGGACGGGTCTCCATGTTCCACAGGGACTTTGTTTCAGCAAAGTGAAGCAAATCATTAACAAGCTTTTTGTACATATTCCTTAATCCCGTAGATTGCCTTCTCAGAAGTTCAATTTTTTACAAAATTGTAAATATTGCTTATTTTGGTTCATGCAGTCTTAAACTCCCAGTTCCAAGAAAAGGGAAGGCAGCCTGAAATGCCTGCCCATGTGCAGCTTCTTGATTTTCTTACAGTTGATGGTGTACCTCAGTAGTATCTGACTTGGGTGAAGGAAATGTTTGAAAACCTTTGCAGTCTTCAAATCTGGATCATAAGGTGCCAGAGCCCCTGTTACCTTATTTGACATCTGTTATTTTATGGCTCCTACAAGCTCCATTTCCTTGGAGGTACTTGAAGCTGCAGGTTATTTAGTTAGCTCCAAAGATAGGTTCAGCCTATCCTGTCATGCTGCTATATTCAATAATAATTTTTTTTATCTTTAAGTATTTTCCTTCATGTATTTGATACATTTAAAATTGTGTATAAATCCTTCTGTTGACACGATTTTTTCCTGTAGGTTCTTGAAACCTATTTCTTACTGTTTTTCATTTTATAGTATCTCCTAAACACTTAACTAGCTTGACTACCATCTATCTTGACTTTGTATCCGATAATTAATGATCTATAAATCAACATCCAATTACCAGAGCCCAGTATAGAAGAGAATAGAAATAAATGTGCAATGTAATTCTTTGTTAGAATGGAAACGTTTTTTTTTTTTAAGATTTATTTATTATTTATTACATATCCCCCCCCCCCCTTTCTGCCTGCTCTTGCTGTGTGTCCATTCTTCTGTGTTTTTTCTATGTCTGCTTCTTGTCTCCCCCCGTTCCCGCGGCGACGCGCCGAGTCGGCCCTCCACGGCGGTGGCTCGTTCCGTTCGAGGGTGGCTCCATTCCGTTTTCACGGGCGGCTTCGCTCCATGTTTTGCGGGCAGCAGTCCTCCATGTTTTTTGCGGGCTGCTCAGCTTCCGCAGTTCGCAGGCGGCAGCTCCGCTTTTCACGGGTGACTTTGCCATGCCCGTGGGGGCTCCGCTCTGCCCGTGGTGGCTTTTTGCCTTGCCCACAGCGGCTCTGCCCCGCCCATGGTGGCTTGCCTTTCTCAAGGCCGTCTGCCCAGAATGGAAACTCTTGCTTTGGGCACATGACTGTGTGGTACCAGTACATACCACCTTCCCTATAAATACATTTTTCCTAGATGAAGTAAAAACTTTCCTTTTTTCATGTATAATCAGGTTCCTAGAACAATGAACTAAAATATAATTCCTCCCCTGTCTCTTCTAACTCCTTTGTACTTAATTTTGGGTCAGATTTTTTTATTTGCTGCTTATACCTGCTTGATTAGTTCCTGCAGTAAGAATAATACCTAAATAAAAGGGACATGGAAATAATTAAAGACTTAGAGTGAAAAAGAAACCTAAAGATCACCTGCTCTGATTCAACTACTGAGATTAGAATCCAGGTGTCTCAATTCCCAGGACAGTATCTTTTAATTAAACCTGTTGCCATAAATTACTGTTTCTGAACCTATTTAAGAACTTTATGCTATTGAAGGTGAATTTTTAAAGTAGGGGGGAAAAAATAAAACTTTCAGTCACACCCCCCCCCTTCCTTTTAGAGGCTCTTGGCCATTGTGCTGATGACGGAGTAAGTGCCACCTCTGTCCCAGGACTGCAGACAGACTTCCTGGGAGCTGGCTTTTAGAGCTCTGGTACCTCTGTTAGGAAATTCTGAGTTTGATTTAATATCACTCCACTATAATTTTCCTTTTCATTTGGAAAAATTAACTTGAGCCAAGAGCACAGATTATTCTAACAACAGGAATTGGCCTACTTTTCTATTTGTCTGTGAAATAGCAAATCCAAAATATTAACCATATTTTTCATTCATATTATTAGAGAAGGCTATTTATACTCGATCCCAAATTACTGTGAAAACCAATAGTGCTGAATTTTTAATACATTAATGTTTTACATTCCATGATGTGGCAATGAGAAAGGTAATGAGAAATGAAATTCTCTTCCCTTAGTGGTGATTTCTCCTCTCAGTCAAAACTTTAGACAGTCAGAGTGAGGCTTCATCACTACTTCCCCATCTCCATTCTTGCCTTTGTCTGCCCCTCCAGAGCTAGGCTCCCATTCCACCTGCCCTTCCTGATTTGGAAGGCATGTGCTCAAGGCTGCTGCCATAAGGAATACTCCACCAATTTGTGCCTTACAAGGTTGCATCTTCCCGCTATTTCCTGCTTGGATGTTCCCAGTCATCTGCTGGGTTCCCCACTGAAGCCCCTTCCCTGCTTCCCTCCCCTGAGAGCCTTTCTCCCTGACCCTACCTCCTAATCTCCAGTTAAACTTAGTTTATTGTATCTTTCAGAGCCTCTCAGAGTCACTTACAATTTACAGTCACTTGTGTATGCATTCTAACTTTATCCTCAGAACAGTCTAGCTAGTAGCAAAAGAATAGCCTAACCCTTAGACCCTAGTAACAGGTGCATTTGAACGCTGACCTTGTACAAAGGTTGACCTTCTCTACCTTGGTTGTTCATCTCTGAGTGAATTTAAAACCAGGAAGAGGGGCCGGCTGGATAGCCCAGTTGGTAGGGCGCCGGTTTACCACATAGGAGGCCCCTGGTTCGGTCCCGGGCCTCTTATAACTGGCGGACCGCCTCGAGAAAGCAAGCCAACGTGGGCGGGGCATGCTGCTGCAGGCCAAGGCAAGCCCCCCGCGGGCGGGCAAAGGCAAGCCCCCGTGAGCAAGGGTGAGCCCCCACCAGCAGGCGGGCCGCTGCGCCGGTGAGCTGACTCGGCAGGTCTCCCCAGCCCGGGGAGACAAGCAGACACGCAAGAACGCAGAGAAAAAAAAAATGAACACAGCAAGAACAAGCAAAAAGGGGGGGATGTATAATAAATAAAAATAAATAAATAAAATAAAAATATATCTTTAAAAAAAAACTAGGAAGAAACCTGCCCGCCTGGACTTGTCAGTGAGTAAGGGGACAGAAGATAGGGGAGACCTTAGTTCTTAAATCTCACCAGGCAGACTCCAGGGCTGCCCACTTGGAGGACTAGCCCTAGTTAGCCAGAACAAGAAGTCAACTGAAAACACTCTTGGCCTTACCTGGCCACCTTGACTCATCTGATTGGTGGTTGGCCCAAGTAAAAGGACTTTCAGTGACAGAATCTGTTATTGACCATTTGATTCCTATGGAATCAGAGCATTTCCCCCTCTACAGGCGTTTCCTTGTTCTTAATACTTTGGGGTGTTTAAACTACTAACTTGAGTACTTTAAATACCAGAGAATGCTTTTTATTTTCGGTAGCCTGTTAAGGAAATTACTGGTATTCCTGGGTCTAGATTGATATGAAAAGAGCAAATGCAAGGTAATTGGATAGCTTTTTATTTTCAACCTGACCATTGGTTTGTTTAGTTTGGGGTAGCCAACAACTTATTGAGAGATGGCCTGGGAGAGGTGTGATTTGAAGGGTAAACCCTGGGATAAGAATTGAGGTCAAGGAGCATAGGGATGTCCATTTGTTGCAAGGCGGCATACCATACGAAGAATGCAAGGTTTTAATGGAGGTAGTTTATGAAGAGATCTATTTTCCAAGCCTGTAGAGGTTTTATTCATGATCATTGCTGAATTTAAAGCTGGTCACTTTCCATTGTTATCAATGAGGCTTTTAGGAAGGTGGCTTCTCAAATGCGCTTCTTACTAGCAAGTTCATTGTCGTATAATGTGTTATGGCCCACTACCATGTAATCTTGCTCAGTTTTGAAGATCAATCATGTCAGAATGTAGAGTGATTTTAGTTTTCCAAGTTAACTCTTTTCACCTCTGAAATGTTATCTCCTTAAGTGCCCTAGGCTTCTACTAGGAAAAGTTGCATGCTAATAAACAGTTCAAACATTTATCACCTCATGTCATTACACAAACTGTTTCTTGATTAATTTATAGGAACTAAGAGAAATACACAATAAGCAGCAGCTCCAGAAACAAAAGTCCATAGAGGCTGAACGACTGAAACAGAAAGAACAAGAACGAAAGATCATAGAATTAGAAAGACAAAAAGAGGAAGCCCAAAGGTAAGTCTTTTCAGTGGATTGTGGACCTATCTGAAAGGAACTCCGAATAATTCACTTTCTTTGCCTGGCCTGTAAGTAGTCTGTGTACCAGAAAGAGCCTTCAGTCTTCAGTGTGTGAGTGTGTGCATGTGTGTGCAAGCCCAAGTACATGCATGTGTAAATCTTTGCACAGAAAAGTACTCCCTGAAGTTTTGGGTTAGTTCCCAGAGCTCTCCTAAGTTACTACTATGTAGATAAATGGAATTAGACAAGGCAGTTGGGACACTTGGTATGCTCATTTGCATGCCAATGGCCAAAATACACTTCCAGTTCACAGCCTTCTAATAACGTAAGGGTCAGTGTGCTAGGTTTGAAATCAAAGCCTCTGTGCTAGCTCTGCACTCAGTGTTTCTCCAGGAGAACTGACTGTGCCACTTGTGTCCTTTCTTTTTTCCAGCTGCATATTAAACTTGAATACAAAAAGAGAAATTTTGTTATTGTCACTTAGGATACTGACACATTTCTGTTTTTGTGTGAATGTTTGCATTAGTGGGGTTTTGGTGTGTTGTGTTTTTTTTTGTTTTGTTTTGTTTTTTAATTTTCATTCATAACTTTCTGTAGTAAATTGTAGACGTTTAATTTTAACTTTTAGTGTGTCTGATATTATTGGATATTTGCTTTTTAAACTTAAGGCAGTTTTAGACTTCAAGAAACAAATGACCAAGTGTCTCAATGATATGCTGTGGAATTATGAAACCCTGTTATTTGAAAAGTTAGACCAAAAAAAAAAGTAGAAACAAGATACTTTAGGCAAGTCCATTGACTTTAGTGGGCTGAGCTCAGTAACACTGTCAGGAGCCATGCTTGCTTTATTATGGGATATGTTACTACTCTGGGTCTGATTTGTTTGCTAGTTTATTTTTATGCCAGTGGGTAGGTGGCTGGGATCCCAAACCAATTTAGAGTGCTTTATGGTTTTCTTGGGTTTGGGATTACAGATTGTTTACCTCTTTGGATGTATCGATTAACTCCAAATCCACACTATTTTTTTTTTTTTATCTTTAAACCTTATGAATTGCTTTTTTTTTTTTTTTTAAGATTTATTTTTTATTGATTACATATCCCCCACTTTCTGCTTGTTCTTGCTGTGTTCATCTTTGTGTTCTTCTGTGTCTGCTTGTCTCCCCTCCTCCCCCCCGCGGCAACCCGCCGAGTCAGCTCACTGTGTGGCGGTCTGCCTGCTCGAGGAGGCCCCGGGAACTGAACCCAGGGCCTCCTATGTGGTAAACCGGTGCCCTACCAATTGGGCTACAGCCAACCCCCTAAAATGCTTTTATTATTCACACTGTGCTGCACTGAATTTTCACATTCCTGCAGAGTAGAAATGAATATATCACATAATACAGGTCCAAGTTTTCTGCCTATAATTATATAGATAGATGCTACCCAAAATTTAATTTCAGAAATAACATGGTTATACATTGTAAATGGTGACATTATTGGTAGAAATTTTCAAGCAACTTTTATTATGGTTTTGTTGCCATGAATAAGAATTAAGGGCCCGGCTAGATAGCTCAGTGGATAAAGAGCTCGCTGGGAAACCACATGGGAGGCCCTGGGTTCGGTTCCCGGGGACCTCTCCTAGCGGGCAGACCGCCTTGAGAATGGCAAGCCGCCATGGGC
>PVKH010045955.1:0-10451 GCA_004027955.1 Chaetophractus vellerosus
ATTTTTTATTATCATTATTGAAATAATGAAAATGCTTTAATGATTATCAAAGTGATGAATGCACAACTATGGGATTATACCAAATGCCACTGATTGTACACTTTGGATAAATTGTATGCTTTATTAATATGTATCAATAAAATTGATTAAAAAAAGGGAAAGGTCTTCCAAGAATAGGACCAGGACAAGGATCATTATATGATAGTTTAATTGCAATAAAAAATGAATATCCCTTTCCCAATGCAAATGACACTTGAATAAAGCTTGAAAAGTTATGGAATAAACACATGTGACTAAAATTTACCCCAATATCCTCAGTTACATTTTAGAAATCATAACTCATGTAAAGAAACCTGAAGAAATCTTAACTCACTTAAGGAATCCAGCAGTTAATACAGTCAAGCACATACTCACTATATCATGAAATCCCTCTTCTGATACACAGGTCCTTAGAGCTCACCTGGACTCTGATACTGAGGAAATCCTATTCCTTGTCTCCACACTTCTTGTTCCAACTGGGAAAGTACATGATTTGCAGGCTTGATATCCTGTTTGTATGTTAAAAAGTTAAATGGATTTTGAGTTATGATTGTAACGCAGCATGATCATGATGTACATGGCAGGTTACCAAAGAAGGTAAGTGGGGGCCGGCTGTAGCCCAGTGGATAGGGCGCCGGTTCACCACATGGGAGGCCCCGGGTTCGGTTCCTGGGGACCTCTCCAAAGCGGGCAGACCGCCTTGAGAAGGGCGAGCTGCCACAGGCGGGGCAGAGCCACCGTGGGCAGGGCAAAAAAAGCTGCCACGGGCAGGGCAAAGCCGCCACGGGCAGGGCAAAGCCACCACAGGCAGGGTAAGTCACCCACAAATGGAGCAGATCCACCTGTGAACAGCAGCGGAGCCACCTGTGAACGGAAGCAGACCCGTCCGTGAACCAAGCAGAGCCGCCTGCATGGTGACCTGACTTGGCGCGTTGCCGCAGCAAGGGGAGACAGAGCAGACACAAAAGAACGCAGAGAAATGAACACAGCAAGAACAAGCAGAAAGGGGGGGGGATATGTACTTAAAAAATAAATAAATAAATAAATAAATAAATAAAAATAAAAGACATTATAAAAAAAAAAAGAAGGTAAGTACTGAAAGTCAGCAATGCAACAATACCTTGAACTCAGATCATTGATAATATTTCAACAGATATTGTAACTCTTGACCTTTTGCCCATTTCAGTGAGGACCACTGGTTGTTGCTACCCAAGTACTAGTACAAAGAGAAACTGCAGAATCATATATATTCTATGGGGAGAAATCTCTGTTTCCATAGTGAGTGAATATTATGTTCAAAAACAATCCAATGAACATAAATTCCACCAGAATGACCTAAATTCTATGTGGGAAAGGATATATGCAGTTTTCACAACTGCAGTCTGAAGTCTCAGCATAGCCCTTGGAGCAGAATACTTATTTCACCACAGTCAATTATTTATCCATTCAAAAAGTATTCATTGAGTTCTCAGCACAGCCCTGAGTGTTGGAAATTGAGATTCAAGACATTAGATTGTAGTCAAGAAGATTAAATTCTATTGGGATGAACTACATGTAAATACAAAATAAGAAACAAATTCATTTAGGCAGTTTTATTTTTTTATAACACAATACAAATCTAGTAAAATGATAGAATATAAAAATATAAGGAAAAATAAAGATTATACAATATGGAGAAGCTAATTTGGATATTTGAATAAATAAATGGAAGATGATTTATGGTAAATATATAGGTAGATAGCTTAGATAGATGTTAGATAAGTAAGAGATACACACATAGAGATGGTAGATAAATTTTGAGAGTCTCACCTACTGAGACCAGGTTATTGATATTCTCCAGCATCACTTCTCTGAACAGCTTTCTCTGGGATGTTTCTAACAGGCCCCACAGTTTCTGGGTGAAGACAGCCACATTCTTGAAGGTCACTAACTTCTAAAACATCACAGAAATTTGTGTTCACAAAGGGCTATCCTTACCAATGTCCTGCATGTGAGGGTGAGGTATAAAGTAACAGCACTAAAGAAGGAGAAACTGTGTATATAAAACTCACACTGTGTATTGGGTTCCAGTAACATCATTATTAATGCTGAACTGCCATCTCCCTTTCAGATGCACTCACAGACACATACACATTCTGAATACATACTACAGTGTAAAAATATCATATGATATGGGGTGTGATATACACTGAGAAATTTCCCAATAAATTTGTAATTCTGCCTTCTTGCTGCTGATTATAAAGCTTTCATTCAAGCATTCATAACTATGTCAATCTTTCCCAACAATTAATTTTTATTTTTATTTATTTATTTATTTTTTTACTGGGAGGTCCCAGGGGTCGAACCCAAGTCCCTCCATATGGGAGATGGACACCCAACCATCATGAGCCACATCCACCCCCCTTTCCCAACAATTTTATCTCTACCTCCCCTTTCCCAACAATTTTAAGTAAATTTACCCTTATTATAAGGCAAGGAATACCCATGATATATCATGTTTTAAAATTAATATGGTTAGATTATTCCCCTATATAGATGAACTTATTTTCATCTCATTTAAGAATATGTTATGAATTTTGACAAATACAATAAGTTAATGTGTGAACTGATTTCTATCTAAATTCAATTCACAGGTCTATTACTCATTAAAATGGCAGGAAAGCTTGAAGAAATACCCAGATGTCTGCAAAACTGAATAGGATTGATACAGAACTCAGGATCAGTAAGGCTTGCTTTCCTCAGTGCTACGTAACTCAGCTATTCATTATAATGTGTAAATACAGATGATTCAGGGTCATAAGCCAGGAACTCCTGAGACAGTTGTACTGATACATGGCCTTAGATTGACCATTCCTGTGGTAGGACACTGGCCAATTTAAACTTTTTTCTGGGGTCTACAAATATCAGTTTTCAAAGTCTCATTTTTATCTTCATCTCATCTGTCTGTGAAAAGATTAAAATAATCCTTTTCATTGCTTCTGGTCTTTCCAAATCTTAATGTTGGATTGACTGAATGAAACAGCTGAAAACTCAGCCTCCCTTCTGACTGTAAACTTCTGTTCTTACTCATCTCTATCATATCTATTCACCACATGCCTAGGATAATCTCAGTTACTAATATGATTTATGAATTCATTATTTATCCAATGAGGCCATGAGTTGGGTGAGAAAAAGAAAACATCTATCATCTTTTCAGAGAATACACAGCCTGTATGGAAGCTTGAACCATCTCTTGTAATGGTTGGAAGATTAAGATTAAACACTGATCAGTCTCAAATTACAATAATTGAGTCCTGTATAAACTTAATTGGAAAAAAAAAAACTTAATTGAATCTTAGAGCCTTGAATAGCTCCTGAATACGCCTGGAATATTCACACCAATAGGAGAAATCATCCCCTCTGCTGGCAATAGAGTTGCAATTTCAGCTAAAGAAGAATCCCCTACTCACCTGTGAGTGCACTGATACTACCTTAGTTGGCATCTATCTTCCTCTGGATTTTCACTCACAACCAGAGAGGCAGAAGGTGAGCAAAGCTAAGAGTGGAGAAAGAAGACTTAAGATTCAAGTTTCTACCACAATTTTCAGGCCCAGCTGTCATGAATACCAAGCCATTCACTTGGGAATATCCCAAGCCCAAACAAGAACAGAACATGAAGTTTGCTCCAAAAGAGATAAGGCAAGGACTCTCCTTTCCCAGGGTAAAGAGGCTGGAGGTTTTGTCTTTTCTGGCTAATAAAGATGATATGATTACCTTCATTGTACAGATAAGAACATGAAAATCCATGAATCGTATTTATTAACTAACCCATGATGTTCAGGGAAGTTTAATTCAACCCCGATTCCAAAACATAGCAATCCCTGACGAAAATTACATCTGGAATTAGGTCCTCACCACAAGAGGAAGCAGATTGGAATTTCTCAGTTATAATTATTCTTGGTTTTTGCCTAGCATTGGTTCTTTCACATGCATTTCTGTCTTTTAGACTCTCACTCCCTTCCTGTTTTACCATGACCCTGACCTTCTGGATACATTTGTCCTAAATCCTCTTGGTTCTTCCATATGTGATGTCAAACAATGCAATCTCCTCAACACTGAGTTGAATATCTCACCCAATATATTTGGAAATC
This sequence comes from Chaetophractus vellerosus, assembly GCA_004027955.1. NCBI lineage: Eukaryota > Metazoa > Chordata > Mammalia > Cingulata > Chlamyphoridae > Chaetophractus > Chaetophractus vellerosus. The sequence continues at coordinate 4,170 of PVKH010045955.1, forward strand.
AACTAAGAAACTTAAGAATATTTATTATTATGGGGTTGATCAGAGTTAGGATTAATTTAGCCATTTGTACCTGAAGTCCAGGAAGAAACTGATTGCATTCAATATGTTTGGAGAATATGTTCAATATGTTTTTTTAATTTAATATTTTCAGTAACCCCACACCAATGATCCTCCCTTGCCAAAGTCATAACCCTTCTGTGATCCAAAATTTCTTCAAAAATGAAGCCAACAAAATAACCAAATAAAATTAATAAGAAAATGAAAAAATGATAGTTTTAAAAATGACAAATAAAATAAAAAAAAATAAAAATAATTTGAAATAATAAAAATTAAAAAATAAAATAAAATAAATTAATTTTGGCAGTATGTCTTTCATCACCACAAGATCTGTTGTTTAGTATAAACAGTAACATTTTCTTCCGTTTATTCCCCCAGTGACATTTTTTTCCTTTTATCTTCAAAGAGGCTTTAGGTTACAGGAAAGTCACATACAGAATATAGGGGATTCCAATATACCCAACATCCTCCCCCTTTCCCTGTCCCCCTACTAATAACATTTTATATGTGGGTGGTACATTTGTTACAATTGATATACAAATATTGAAGCATTGCTACTAACCATGGTCAATGATTTACATTATGGTTTACAGTTTGGAACACACACTTTTATAAATTTTCATGAAATTTAACATGGCCTGTATCCATCATTGAAATACCATGTAGAACAAATCCAAAACTTCAAAATGACCTATGTGCCATCTATTCTATTCCTCCATCCCCCTCCACTCAAAACCCACAGCAACCACCAACCTCCACTTCTTGAATAGCAAGATTCATATTTCCTTGCAACAACATTGAGGGCTTGGCATACTAGCCTGTCCTCCCCTATTAGTCACCGTCTATGCTCTTGAGAGATTCCCACCTCTCTATTTGAGAACATAGCAGACCTCCCAGAATGGGAGTTCCACACTTTCCTGTTCACTGTGTGGGTCTCCCCTGACTGATACAATGCACTATGACAGGATGAATACTCACATACACCTTGGAGTCCTGCCCCACGTATGCCCTCTCCTGCATGCCCCCAAATCCAACACCCAAAACCAGTAATCCTCCTGTAGTATTTGCTAAAAAAAATCCCAACATTGTAGTTTCAACCACATACCTGCAAATCCCCACAGGTCATCTGTTCCCTTCCCCGATCCTCCCCCCAGTTCCATGGACAGCACAACCCCCGAACTCTACCCTCTCACAGACCAGCACCACACAACCCAATAGCATCACTGCACCACTGTCATGTCCATCCATTGCACACCTACATCATTCCACTTTATCAAAGATTTTGCCCATATGGACATTGGCTCGCAACCCTCTACTCTGTTTCTTTCTCCTGTAAATCTATCTTCCAGACTCTAATTCTGTGACTCTGCTCAATTTGCTTAATTCATATCAGTGAGGTCATGTAATATTTGTCCTTCAGGGCCTGGCTTGCTTCACTCAACATAAGGTCTTCTAGTTTCATCCATGTTATCCCATGAGTTGATAGTGCATTCCTTCTTACAGCTGAGTAATATTCCATTGTATGTATAACCAGAGTTTGCTTGCCCAGTCATCTGTTGATGGACATTTGGGTTGCTTCAAACTTTTGGTTATAGTGTATAATGCTGCTATGAACATTGGTGTGCACATATCTGTTCATATTCCTGCTTTCAATTCTTCTGGATATATACCCAGTAGTGGGATTGCTAGATCATATGGCAGTTCTATAGTTAGCTTCCTGAGGAACCGACAGGCTGTCCTCCACAATGGTTGCACCATTCTGCATTCCCACCAGCACAGGATAAAGGTGCCTATTCCTCCACATCCTCTCCAACACTTGTAGTCCTCCATCTTTTTAACAGTTGCCAGCCTATGTGTAAAAGAATATCTCATGGTAGTTTTGTTTTGCATTTCCCTAACAGCTAGTGATGTTGAGCAACTTTCCATATGCTTTATAGCCATTTGTATTTCTTCTTTGGAGAACTGTCTATTCAAATCATTTGCCCATTTTTAAAATGGTTTTGTGTGTGTGTGTGTGTGTGTGTATGTATCTTTTTTATTTTCAAGGTATAGGATTTCTTTATATATAATGAATAACAGGCCCCTATTAGATATATGGTTGCCACAGATTTTCTGTCATTGAGTAGGCTGCTTTTTCACTTTCTTGACAAACTCCTTTGAGATGCAAAATTTTTAATTTTGAAGAGGTCTCATTCATTTATATATTCTTTTGTTGCTTGTGCTTTGGGTGTAAAGTTCATGAAACCATTTCCTAATACAAGATCTTGTAGATGCTTCCTGAAATTATCTTCCAAGATCTTTATGGTCTTGGCCCTTATATTGAGATCTTTGATCAATCTTGAGTTAATTTTTGTATAAGGTGTGATATGGTGTTCCTCTCTCAATCTTTTGGATATGGATATCCAGTTCTCCAAGCACCATTTGCTGAAGAGGCCATTCTCTTCCAGTTGAGTGGGCTTGATGACATTGTCAAATATCAGTCAACTACATATGTAAGGATCTATATCAGTACTCTCAATTTGGTTCAATTGGTCAGTATGTCTATCCTTCTGCCAAGACCATGCAGTTTTGAACAATGTAACTTTGTAGTATGTTTTAAAGTTAGGTAGTGTGATTGCTCCAATTTTGTTTTTCTTTTTCAATATGTCTTTGGTGATTCAGGGCCCCTTGCCCTTCCAAATAAATTTCATAGTTAGCTTTTCCAATTCAGTGAAAAACGGTGTGGTAATTTTTATTGCAATTGTGTTAAATCTGTAAATCAGTCTGGGTCAGATAGACATATTAATGATGTATAGTCTTCCTATCTATGAACAAGACATATTCTTCCATTTGTTTAGGTCTTACTTGATTTCCTTTAGCAGTGTTGTGTAGTTTTCTGCATGTTAGTCATTTACATCTTTAAATTTATTCCTAGGCATTTGATTCTTTTAGTTGCTATTTTTCCTTTGATTTCCTCCTCATATTGCTCATTAAGGGTGTACAGAAATGGTACTGGTTTTTGCATACTGATCTTATAACCTGCCACTTTAGTGAACTCATTTGTAAGATGTAGCAGCTTTGTTGTAGATTTCTCAGGGCTTTCTATGTACAGAATCATGTCATCTGCAAACTGAAGTTTTTACTTCTTCCTTCCCATTTGGATGACTTTTATATCTTTTTCTTGCCTAAGAATGCTTTTTCTGCATTGATAGAGATGATCATGTGATTTTTTTCTTCTGATCTGTTTATGTTTTAACATCCTTGCATACCAGGGATGAAACCCACTTGGTTATGGTATATACTTCATTTGATGTGTTGTTGAATATGATTAGCAAGTATTTTGTTGAAGACTCTAGCATCCAGGTTATAGAGATTGGTCTATAGTTTACCTTTCTTGTGGTGTGTTTGTGTGGCTTTGGTATTAGGGTGATGTTGGCATCACAGAATGAGTTAGGCAATGTTCCCTTCACTTCCATTTTTTGGAAGAGTTCAAGCAGGATTTGTGATAGTTCTTTCTGGAATGTTTGGTAGAATTAACCTGTGAAGCCATCTGGTCCTAGGCTCTTCCTAACTGGGAGATTTTTGATGACTTAATTCGATCTCATTGCTTATGATTGGTCTGTTGAGTTCACACAATTTCTTGTGTGTTTCTAGAATTTCCATTTCCTTTAAATTACCCATCTTGTTGACATACAATTTTTCAAAATATCCTCTTATGATACTCTTTATTTCTGTGGGGTCAGTGGTGATATCCCCTTCCTCATTTCTTATTTTATGTATTTACATCTCCTCTCTTTTTTTTTCTTTTTAAATCTAGCTAAGGGTTTGTCAATTATTTAAATCTTCTCAAAAAATCAGCTTTTCATTTTATTTTTTTCTAGTGTTTTCTTATCTTCAATTTCCTGCTCTAATCTTTGTTATTTCCTTCTTTCTACTTCCTTTGGTGTTAATTTGTTGTTCTTTCTCTAATTCCTCCAGGGTGCAGTTAGGGCTTTAATTTTAGCTCTTTCTTTTATTTCAATGTAGGAATTATGGCTATGAATTTCCCTTTCAGTACAGCTTCTGCTGCTTCACATAGATTTTTATACATTGTGTTGTCATTTTCATTCATTTCAAGGTAGTTACAAATTTCTTTTGCAATTTCCTCCTTGACCAACTGATTATCTAAGAGTGTATTGTTTACCATCCCTGTCTTTGTGCCTAATCTACTTCTCTGCCCCTTACTGAATTCCAGCTTCATTCCATTGTGGTCAGTGAAATTACTTTGTACAATTTCAATATTTTTGAATTCATTGAGAGTTGTGCTGTGGCCTAGCATGTGGTCAATCCTGAGAATGATCCATGTGCACTCGAGAAGAATGAATATCCCACTGTATTTGAGTGTAATATTCTGTATATGTCTATTAGGTCTAGATCCTCTAATGTATTATTCAAGGTCCTTGTTTCTTTATTCTCTGTTGAGATGTTCTATCTAATGGTGATAATTATGTATTAAAATTACCCAGTATAATTGTAGAGTCATCTATTTCTCCACTTAGTTTTTTCAGTGTTTGCCTCATGTATTGTCAGGCACCCCAGTTAGGTGCATAAATGTTTATAAATGTTCTTTCTTCTTGATAGATTACCCCTGTTATTAATATATACTGTCCTTCTTGATCTCTTACAATAGTTTTCATTTAAAGTCCACTTTGTTCAATATTAGTACACAGCTACTCACACCCTTTTTTGGCTAATGTTTGCTTGTAAAATTGTTTTCCAACCATTCACTTTTAGCCTCCTTACATCCAGGGGTTTAAGGTAATTTTCTTTCGGACAGCATATAGATGGGTCATATTTCCTTATCCATTCTGCCAATCTGTGTCTCTCAGAGAGTTTAAGCCATTAACATTCAATGTTATTATTGTCAAGGAATTACTTAGATTAGCCATATTTTCTTTAGGTTTACATATGCCATATGTTGTTTTTATTTCACTTTTATATTTTTAGTTATTTTTACACTCTCCTCCAACTCTCTATCCTGTTTTATCCTTTCAACCTGTAGAACTCCCCTTACTATTTCTTGCAGGGTAGGTTTCTTATTGACAAACTCTCCTAATTTCTGTTTACCTGTGAATATTTTGAAGTCTCCCTCATTTTTGAATGCCAACTTTGCTAGATAGAGAATTCTTGGCTAGAAGTTTTTTTTTTCTTTTAGCACCTTAACTATGTCATATATCTCCTTCTTACCTCCATAGTTTCAGATGAGATATCAGCAATTAATCTTATTAAGCTTCCCTTGTTTGTGATGGATCTCTTTTCCCTTGATGCTTTCAATATTCTTTGCCTTGAACACTGGACAATTAGAAAAGTATATGTCTTCATGTAGGTCTGCTAGGAATTATACAGTTTGGGGTGCACTGTGCTTCCTGGACATGTATGCCCATGTTCCTCAATAGACCTGGGAAATTTTCAGCCATTATTTCCTCCAACACAACTTCTGGCCCCTTTCCCTTCTCTTCTCCCTCTGGGATGCCTATAAGTTGTATGTTTGTGCATTTTGTGTTGTGTTTCAAGTCTCTAAGTCCCTGCTAGATTTTTTCTATCTTTTTATCTGTTCTACTATCCATCTGATTTCAGATGTACTGTCCTCCATATCACTGATTCTTTCCTCTACTGGCTCAAATCTGTTATGTGCTTCCAGTGTATTTTTTATTTCTTGCATTGTGCCCTTCATCACCTTCATATCAGTTATCATTTAACGTATGTTTACAATTTCTTCAGTATGTTCTCCCATTATCTTCTTAATATCCTTAATCTCTTCCTTCACTTCATTCAGTTGATTCATGATATTTGGACATCTCTGATTAGTTGTTGGACATCTCTGATTAGTTGTTCCATGTTCTGTATCACCTCCAATTTTTTAGTTTGTTTGTTAGACTGGGTCGTGTCTTTCTGGTTCTTAGTATGACTTGTAATTTTTTTCTTGTTGTCTAGGCATCCGTTTGTCTTGATGGGTTTATCCAGTTAGTTAGTGTCTCTTTCTACTCTAGGGTTTTATTTTGTTGCTGCCTTTGTATTGTGTGTGGTAAGGTTTCATTTTGACACTTCATTCCTGTTATTCTATTACCTTGCTGTTGTCTATGTTCCCTTGGGGAAAAAAATTAAAACTAGAGAAAAGTAAAGAGATAAGAATGGAAAAAGAATAATAGTAATAATAATTTTTAAAAGGTAGAAGAGGAGCCATATAAGACCTAGGGAAATAAATAA
>PVKH010045956.1:0-10444 GCA_004027955.1 Chaetophractus vellerosus
TGAAAAATCATCCAGAAAAACTTGGGAAACTTAAACTCCTTCCCTCCACTGCCTACTTATGCTTTAAAACCAAATTTTGGTGCAATATTCCCCAGGTTAATGTGGAGTAGATTGTGTTTGCAGGGAGAATCAAAGTGTCATCTCTTCCAAGAGTGCAAAATATGAATAGGGCAAAAGGCACCTGCCCTCATTCCCCTCAAATTACTTAATACATATATGTCAAGTCTTTACTTATTTCCTGTCACATCTCCCCCCTCACACACACAATACATTCATAGTCTCTCCCTGACTTCAGCTTCATAGTTAAAGCTCAATGGCAGAAAAATATAAAAGAGGAAGAGCAGGGCAATCTTACCTATAAAGGTGCCTAAATTCAGAAATTATATTTTTTTACTCTTGCCATTTGTGATGGTTCATGTGTCAATTTGGCCAAGTTATGCTGTCTAGTTGGTTGGTAAAGCAAGCACTGACCTGATTGTTATTGCTTTCAGGATATTTCATAGATTTATATCATCAGTAAGGTGATTGCATCTATGGCTGATTACATCTACAATCAACTGAAAAGACTGACTTCAACAAAGAGAGAAGTCTCATCCAATCAGTCGAAGGTCTTGAAAAGAGAAGCAAATGATTTCAGCTGTCAGAAAAGAGAATTTTCATCTCTACTTCCAACAGCCAGCTTCTCCTGGGGAATTCATCAAAAACCTTCATATGAGTTCCCAGCTTGCAGTCCTGCCCTATGGAATGTGGATTTGCCCATTCCCACAGATGCATGAGCCAATTCCTACTAAAAAATTTCATAATATTTACATTTTATATATGCTGGTTCTTTTTCCCTAGAGAGCCCTGACTAATGCATCATTAATATTATATTCAATATTCGTTTAGTAAAGACATTTATGTTTATGATTTAAAACTGGGTTTAAGGCCTAATAAATAATCTTAAACTCTTAGGTTCATCTAATGACCCCATTCCCCCATTCACCACTTATTCCAAGAGGTAGCACTAGGGAATTTGTAATAAAATACACATACACACACACTCACACACACATGAAACTACATACAATATTACATTCTTTCTAAAATAATTGTGAGTTTCAGGATGCTTGAAGTAGAGATGGTTTCATGCACCTAAATACCAAAAATAATTATCACTGATGAATTGAAATTACCACAATGTAAATACACTACATCCATGATTAAAGCAATCACTGAAGGAAATAAATGAATTGGCTGAAAATATTTTTTTTCTTGAGAATTCCTAATGTGCTGGTAATGAATTCTATTCCTGGTTATATCATTAATGGAAATTAAAAGAATGTGTTTACCTTTACTTCATCCATTTCTTCCTAACAATAAGAAGCTCTAGAGTACATTTTGTGACTGAAATAAAATGGAAAATATCAGTTAATTTGGTTTATGTTATCAGTTTGTTCCAGGGAATTCTATTTACTTAACAGTGTATCCTCTCTAACAAAGAAGCACTGTAGTAAAGGGAAGGGGTTGGCAAAAGTGACTTTTCAGAAGTACTTCTGTAGATGTCATAGGACTTTTTGAGCTTTTATCCCTAAAACAGCCATCTCTCTTCTTTTGACAAGAAACATTATCATTTCATCTGTTTCTGAATGGGGTATCCAAGAAAGGAAGGGAGGTAGAGAAGGAGGGAGGGAGGGAGAGTGCGAGGGAGGGAAGGAGACTGAAAACTGCTGGTTTAAAAGAATGGGTCCTAAAGTAGACATTATTATTCTAGTAATGGAAGAAGTAACACTGATAAAAAGACAGTGGTCACCAGAGGTTTTGAGGAGAGAGAGAAGGGAAAATACATATAACATGGGGCATTTTGGGAACATTGATACAAGCCATTATACACTTTGTCAAAACCTATACAATTGTGTGATGCAAGGTGTAAACCATAATGTAAACTCTAGACTATTGTTACTAGCAATGCTTCAATATGTGTTCATCAATTGTAACAAATGTACCACATTAATGAAAGGTGGTGTTAAATGGGCAAAAGTGGGTCTGGGAATGTGGAATATATGGGAATCTACTATATTTTCAATGTAACATTTATGTAATCGAAAGCTTCTTAAAAATAAAAATAAATAAAAACAAAAAAGAATGAATCCTGGAAAAAAGGCATGAGAACTGGCTCTTTGAATGTTATGTGAAAGTTCTTTGGATGATGAGGCACAAACACAGATGACCTCTAGCCAATAAAGCATCAAAGCTCAGCTTTACTAGTTCAAAGGCCCTGATGGGGGAAAGGGAGATTGAGGGCATGGGAGAAGCCCGCTGGATTTACCTAACGCAGGTTCCTGGAGGGTCCGTGTAGGAGCAGAGGAAAGAAGAGCACATGTGGGTCCTGGGCTCTTGACTTTATTGTGACCCTGAGGGATTATGGGGATTGGAAGTTCCAAACTATATAGGCTTGAAAAGTAGAAAGGGCAAGGGCCATTTGGAGAAGCTGTGGGTAGCTTCTTATCATCCAGGCCATGCGGAGATACAGGTCTTGCTGGTAAATTTTGTGGTGCTAAAGGGCAAGGGACTTTGGGAAAAGAAGCAGCAGCTATTATCATCCAAACCAAATAGAGGTGGAGGCCTTGCTAGTCTCACTTACACCCAGGGCAGGGCTAACTGGAATGGTTGATCAAAAGGGAAATGTATGCCTAAGTAAGGCAGGATGACGAGGCACCAAATATAATTTCTTTGATGCAAATACACTGGCTTTTAGTCCCAGCTTTGTCATTAACTAGCAATATGCATTTAACAAAATTTCTCAAGTACTCCTATTGGATGTTACAGATTATGCTGGATTACATATTCTCAAAAGTCACTTGCAGATCTCAAGATTAGTATTCTATTATATTCAGTATCCTGTTGAAATCTTATTTCTTATTATCCTATTTAGAGTAAATTGTAACAGTATCTTCTACTCTTTAACTTCTGCTTTAAGAAATTCAGAGGACACCCTGAAAGTGAAAGGCAGAGCATATGCCTGGTTCATATTTATATATTACCAAGTACCTTAAAGTGCTTTATAAGGAGGATTAGCTAAATATTTGATAAATTTATATCCAGTGACAAAAACAAGGCACAGCACATAATTGTATTATTTAAATGGGACTGAGTTCAGTGAGTGTTGTAAATTAAAATAGCATCATAAACTAAAAAAATTTTCTGCACCTTCCCTCTTTATCCAATTAAAAATAAACCTTCCCTTCCTATCTCATGTGAGAATAAATATGATATAATCATTGTTCTTCCTAAACCAGATCTAGTAAACTCTGGTCACATTAATATTCAAATTTTAGTTTGGGGAACCTTGATAAATTATTTTCTCACTTAACATGCATTTAGCACCTCCTAATTGCCAAACATTGGATTAGGCTTTTGGGGTTCAAAGATGAATAAGCCTTCCTGCACTTATAAAGTAATAGCCTGATAAAAGAGAAATATACAAAATTGCTGTGCACACTAAGTGCATATAGTGAAATTGCGAACAGTAAGTGGGGCAATGAATACAAAATACTTTGCACAGTGCACATAGGTATTACTAGGGATCAGATGTTTTTGTGAACTATTTATTTATTTATCCCTAACAATCCACTTCCCCCGAATATTGCTCACATCATGCGATGAAATCTACTATACTAAGGAGGATCTGGTATCGTAGACCAAAGCAAAGGCATCATCCTCAAAAGTCTCAGCCCTGATATAAGATGGAATGGTTTGGGAAAATGCTTACATGCCAGTGCTTCTCACCTGACAGCAAATAAAAGCACACACTGCACTTGGGTAGGAAAAGAAGTTGGAGTTTATGCAAAGTGTTAGAAGTCAGCAAAGATTCTTATAAAGTAGAGATTAAAGGGAAGGAATGCCTGCTTCCCAGCAGCTCCACTACAGGTAGCATTTTCTTTATAGTCCTCATGCCATCACATATGGTATTAAAGCAAAGAAGGTGTTTGGGATGCTTGGGGCCAGAGGGAGGTAGTGGGCAGAGGCTGCCCTAGTGAACATCCTGGGGACACAGAGGAGTTTTAGAGAGCAGTCAAATCTACCTGACTTCTGAAGGAAGGTATGGAAGTAAATTGAAAGGAATAAAGTGTATACAGACCTAAAGGAATCTCACAATTTTGACAAGAAAAAGAATGAGTGGCCCATCTGGACTGGTTGGGAAATGAATCATCACAGTGAAGACCAGCTGGAATTGTAAACATGGTTAATAATATTTCTTGCCAATACAATACCACAAAACATCTTTAGTCCAGTAGATCTTAAAAGACAATCTGGCTATAAGAACTGAAGGAAAATAAACTGACACAGTATAAATATGAAACGATCAAGTTTATCTGGAACTGACTTAAATTAGGTATTTTCCCTAAAAGCATTGTTGCATTTTTATTATCTGAGATTTGTGATCTATACTTTTGAGCTTAGGACACAAAATATTAGCTGCTTGTGTTGTTTATTAATCCTGTATCTGAAATCCAATAAAGCTTTTTTAAAAGTTAGAGAAGCACAGCTTTTAGAATGAGCCCATTTACATACAACTTAATAGCATGGGTATTAAGAACATATTTTCCTTCACCTTGAAAAATTGTTAATCTCATTAGTCTGTCTGCTTCTGATGAATTTTGGCATGATAGAAGACTATTTAAAAGCAGCGAACAGGATCCTACAGCATGAAGGCAATCTAACATCACATTTAGTACTCAGATTAAGTAACAAAACACTGATTTGTCCCTGGAGTAACATATACCCATAGATTAAGTGTCAGGATTGAAAAATTGCACTTTAGATCTTGTCATGGCAAACAGGAGAAGCCTTATACCACAATATAGCCACAGCTTCTTGTATGCTAAAATTATTTAACTTGAAAATATTCAACAGCTGTGGTTATAGTTGACTCATTTAAATTATTTTATGTTTCCTTTGGTGTAATTCTCATTCAACAACTAGAAAAATCTAATAAAAAGTTAAAAGGCTAAGATAATACATTAAACTAATAAAATAATAAATCCTATATTTATCTAATTTTTTAGGATATTATGTTAGTTATAAAAGTACATTTGAATTTTGTGTTAATGATTTGTGAACTAGACAAATGTATTAACAGGAAAGTTTGAAACAGAAATGTCTGCTAAAGAATGTACAGCACATGCAATACATTTAAATGGATGAATCTGGTCAGACTTGAACACTACTAATAATAAGGAAAATAATATGCTGTTTCAAGGACTGAATAACTACCCCCAAAGTAAATATCATAAAACTATTTCCTAGTCACCTCACATGTACTGAGTAGTCTTTTCTATTAATAAATTACACTCAGCAATGTATGCCTGGAACCAGCTGCCATTTGGCTCTGGTTTGGGGATTCAATAGGGAGTCTGGCTTACATATAATGGATATATCTATAATGATTTTGTCAGGTCTCTTCAAACTTTCCCTGATATTTGTCTATGTCTCTCAATTCCTGGTCATCTGCTATGTTGACTGAATTTGCTATTCATTTCCTTATACCCTATCAATATCTCATCCTAATAACTAACATCACTCAGAGTTTTCATCTCTTAAGATACAAAGGATCACATCCATGCAATCACCTTTCCACTTGAGATTTTAGCCAATCCATGATCTTTATACATAGAATTGGACCTTATATCTATACTTTGTGTGACTACTCAGTACCAATTAATTTTTCCTGTTCTTGGTATTGCTCTTACATTGCCCCCAAACTATTAGAATATTCACACACACAAAAGTTTTTTTTTTTAAGATTTATTTATTTTATTACATATCTCCCCTTCCCCCCCGTTGCGGCGACGTGCCGAAACTTGGTCACTGTGCAGGCGCGGCTTTCCCCGCTTGTGGGCAGCTTCTGCTTCTATTCACGGCCGGCTCTTGCTTCAGTTCGCGGGTGGCTGGCTGCGCTCCATTCGACCTGCCCTGCCCGTGGCGGCTTTTGCCTTGTCCGTGGCAGCTTTTTGCCCTGCCCACAGCGGCTCTGGCCCGCCCATGGCGGCTTGCCATTCTCAAGGCGGTCTGCCCGCTAGGAGAGGTCCCCGGGAACCGAACCCAGGGCCTCCCATGTGGTATGCCGGTGCCCTATCCACTGGGCTATCGAGCCGGCCCCTATTTTTTATAATTCAGAAAACATATGTACTTCGTGTGGTTGTTTGGAATAGTATCTACCCCAAAAATATGTTCTTAAGGTTAATCCACTCCTGTGGGTGTGAACCCATAGAAAACATGACATTTTGATGAGCTAAGGTATGACCCACCTCAATCAAGATGGGTCTAAATCCTATTACTGGTGTCCTTTAGAAAGGGAAGCAAGATAAAGAGAGGAAGCCATGGAAGCAAGAAGCTGAAATCAATGAAATCAGAAGAAAAGGGAGAGACCAGCAGATGCCACCATGTGCTGTGCCATGTGGCAGACAAGCCAAGGATTTCCAGTAGTTGGTCTTCAAGAAGAAAGCATTACCTTGATGATGCCTTGATTTGGACATTTCCCCCAGCCTCAAAAGTGTAAGCTAATAAATTTCCTTTGGTTAAGTCAACCCATACCCTGATATTTGCTGAAGCATCCCAGGAAACTAAAACACTTAATTATTTTTATTCATGTTTTTTATGTGACATTAGGTTATTTTGAAGTAAAAAATAATCAAATAACTTAAACAATAAAGAGTATAGATAGATTTGTCTAATTTAAATAGCTGATGTGGGTTAGGATTCAGGCACAATGTGAATTGAGCTCCATTTCAAATTTTCTCTGATAATGCTGATTTTGTCTTCTGCTTAATGCTACCTTTTTCTTCATTTTGGTATCCATCAGCATAAGAATTATATATTCTATCATACACATCATTAAACTTTGAACAAAACTCCTGAAGTTTACTCTGAGGGACCACTTAGATGACATGCTTATTCTGAACTTATCACTGTGGCAAGGTGGGTAGAATTAGCCCAATTGACTTGAACTATTAAGGACTCAACTTAGAATTGAAGTGGAGTCAAATCTACTGAAATCATAGAGCTAATTTATTAGAGTGGTGTAGAATGGATGTTGATAAGATAATTACAAGATCTACAATCCAACTCTTTTTTACAAGTATCTGCACATACCTTGTAAACATATGAATGTTTTTGAAGGTATATAAGGTATGCAGAATTCATAGGAAGACATATAAGCCTTTGAAAATATTGAGCTATTGTAAAACTAATCCACTTTCTACTCAAAAAGAAAACAACCCAAGTTTCAAAGATCTATGCCTATATGCTTAAATCCAGATCCCTCAGGCATATTCCATTTTGCCAGGTCCTCTTTATAAACTTCTTTATAGCCAAGTGGTATTTGGTTAATTAAAGATTAATTTTTACATGATTTGAACAATACCTTGAAGATATTAATGTTAGTGATAAATCACATTTTGAAATGGGCAGGTTTGAATACAATATATAGATTCCACTGGCCATAGCATGTATTTTAACTAGGCAGTAATCAATGGACTCTCTATCATGGCAGTCTAATGAATTATTTGATTGGTCAGTCTGGCAGTTTCCAGTTTTGCTTTCTGGGAGAATATCCCTTGTTCATTGTCCTCCATGGCCATATCTGGTTAGGTAAAGGCATGATGACTTTCTGGGAACTGGGCCAATTTAACTATATTCCTGTTAGAGTTCTGGAGCACAAGGGATTGAATAATTATCCAACTTCTATCATCATTGCTTGAAGATACTTTAGCAATGTAGTCTGCTATGGTAGACTGCATTATGTTTTCTGTTTCTTTATCCCTTCTTTTATCCATATCTTTCTTAGTTCACCAAAGGGCTTCTGAAGCAAAGTACGACAAATGGTTTGGCTTTTATAAAGGGGATTTATTTGGGCTAAAAGCTTACAATTATGAGGCTGTGAAATGTCCAAATTAAGGCATCAGCAGAGATGCTTTCTTAAAGGTCCTCCCATGTGGTGAAGAAAGATGGCTGCCAATCTCTGCTAAGGTCTCTGTTTTCGCCTCAAGAATTTACAGTGTCCTGGAGCTGAGCTGTGGGAAACCAGGCAAAGGGTTTATCTCTTTCCAGGCCTCCTCTCTCAGTCTCTTAAGGCTTCTCTGCCTTTCTGCAGCTGAAGGCAATGGAGTCCTCTCTCACATGGCAGCATAAAAATGGCAGCTTCCTTTATTTATGAATATTCATCTAAGAATGATAAACTTCAATAAAAATTTTTCAAAAGGATTAATTCAGAAACAATCCTTCTGTTTTGGGGATTCATAAAAGAACTCCAAACTGTCCCAATGCCCTTTGTCATGTGCCTTTGCAGTTCGTAACACCAGTGGCAGCATATATTTCCAATCTCACTGATTTTGATATTGCCATATGACTTTCTTGGCCATTAACATGTTTCTAAACACGTTTTATGCAGAAGATTTAAATGTGCTTGTCTGTTTGAGCTTGCTTTCTGATGCTTCTGCCATGATCATGAGAAGAACATGCCCCAGAAAACTGATCATCATTAAAGAATATCCAAAACAGAGACAACCTGGAGCCAACCCAGTTGAGCCCAGGTTACATCTGCCATATTCCAACAAACCATAGAGATATGAGTGAGAAATAAAGGGTTATTATTGTGTGCCACTGAGTTTGGGAGTGGTTTCTTACACAGCATTTTCAAAAATGTAGATGGCAGTGATAAAATTGGTATCTAGAAGTATGGTGCCATTATACCAAAAGTTTAAAAATAGGCAGCATTGACTATGGGACCAAGTAATCAGGGTCTAAGTAATTGTTATAAAAGACTGAAAACTTAGCTACAAAACTGTTAAATCACACTGGAAAAAGAGAGACCTGTATTATGTAATAGCCAACATTTGTAAAAACTATGACCTACAATGAATTTGGACAATAGGAAAGATACCTAATGATCTCGTGACCCTCAGGATAGAGGGTTATTAGAAAGAATCTAGTTCGCTGCATTTAATAAATTAAAATTTGAAAAAGGAACAGTTTCTGGGGGAAAAAGTGGTCAGTTTACAAACTAAATTGATAGGGAACTTACTAGATTGGAAACTCCTATAAAACTTCAATTTAGAATAAATACTGGGGGCCAAGCAAGTCAAGGGAATATCAGGTAAAGATAGCTGAAGGCATAGACCAATTCAAAGGTGTTGTGGTCATTACCTCAAACAAAAAATTAATGAGGTGTTCTTGGATCTGGTTCTCACAGAAGCAAACTCTGACTCTAACATTCAGGTACAAGTGAATTATCAAAATGCTTACAGCAGAAGCCAGCAAGGGAGAATTGGAAGTACCATAAGGAAGCAAGAAATGGAAGAAACCAAGCAGATTGTGATTTTTGAGTCCCAG
Organism: Chaetophractus vellerosus; assembly: GCA_004027955.1. Classification (NCBI taxonomy): domain Eukaryota; kingdom Metazoa; phylum Chordata; class Mammalia; order Cingulata; family Chlamyphoridae; genus Chaetophractus; species Chaetophractus vellerosus. The sequence goes on from PVKH010045956.1 coordinate 9,373, forward strand.
ACCCTGCCTGATACCCTGGGGAACACTACATATATTAGCATTTCAAAGTGTGTCTCCCCTCAAGTCAAAATATTGGGTTTATTTTTGCATGCCACTGAAATTTGAGTTAGTTTGTTCTACCACATTATTTCAGATATAGCAATCTGGTAGCATTAGGTATCAATTTCATCCTATAATCCCCTAACCAAAGTTAAAGCTCATAATGATTTATTGTCTCTGAATGTCCTAGTAGCATATTTCGGTGTTCTGACAATCTCTCCTACACTCACTTTAACCTTTAATGAAAAATGTAATAGAAATTACAATAGTTGGGAAATGCATAGACGATTATACTTCTCCTGGCCCAAATTGTAATTTCTGCTACCTCTCCTGTCTCTATTCTTTTGCTTTCGTTTATCTTGTTCTGAAGCAAAGATTAGGCTGTCCAAACCCACACCACTCCAGAGTTCTGGGTTTGTAACCATTTAGTGATTGCAGTCCTCAGGGAGAAAGTGCTCTCTTAGCAAAGATAGTATATACTGCTTTTGTATGAGGTTAAATTTAGCTCTTCCTTTAGCTCTTCTCTAAAGTCCAAATGAAGTTTTCTAAAAGCCTAATATTCTGAATTTTTCTGAGTCCTACTTTATGTGAGATTATATGATCCAATAATACCCAGAGATTGTATTTTTTTCATATTCTAATAAATAGCCATTATTATATCTATCCATGCCTCCATCAAAGATGTTGATATAGCTATTAAAAATGTTTATAGTATTTTACCTACACAACCTCAATATTTTTAAAGCCACATGGCAAAGTCTAAAAGTTTGTTTTTCTGCTTATATCATTTCCTGTGGCTATCATTCTTTTTTTTTTTTTTAAAGATTTATTTATTTTTATTACATATCTCCCCTTCCCCCCAGTTGCGGCGACGCGCCGAGACTTGGTCACTGCGCAGGCGCGGCTTTCCCCGCTTGTGGGCGGCTTCTGCTTCCATCACGGCCGGCTTTTCAGTTCGCGGGTGGCTGGCTGCGCTCGATTTGCAGGCGACCTGCCCTGCCCGTGGCGGCTTTTGCCTGTCCGTGGCAGCTTT
>PVKH010045957.1:0-10449 GCA_004027955.1 Chaetophractus vellerosus
GGATGAAATCAAATCTTACTCTTTTATGTATAAAGCCAATATAGATATACAGTCTATAAATAAACACATATATGTCTATATGTATCCATCTACATCTATTTCTATCTCCTCTAGAGAGAGAGATATTTATAGATTTCTATATATCTATAGGTAGATATAATTTTCAGGGAGGGAGCAGTGTTGATTATGGAAAAATAATATATAAAATATCTCCCTTTTTGGACTACTATATAGCAAAAAGTTTGAGAAACATTGCCCCAGATCATAATGCACTTCTTGTAACTCTACCTCAGGTTACTTCCTTGAAAATTATTAAAGCACTATAACATGAATTAACTTAAATCATGTAAAACATGTAAAAAAGTCATAGTCAAATAACAATATTAACCAAATATTAAGGATATTACTTAAGATATTAGGAAGTGCATCACCCAACATTTGGCTAGGATAATAGCAAGCATAAGAGACCATCATGGAAAAATTTACATCCTTCTTCAGTGACACATAATCAGGCATGGCAATATTATGCTCACTTTTTAAAATAAATACAGGGGCCGGCTATAGCCCAATTGGTAGGGCTCCGGTTTACCACATGGGAGGCCCTGGATTCCATTCCCGGGGCCTCCTCAAGCAGGCAGACCACCTTGAGAAGGCAAGCTGCTGTGGGCAGGGCAAGCTGCCATGAGCAGGCAGGCCACCACAAGCAGGCAGGCTGCCACACAGTGAGCTGACTTGGTGGGCCGCCGCAGTGGGGGGAGACAAGCAGACACAGAATAACGCAAAAATGAACACAGCCAAGTACAAGGAGAAAGGGGGGGATATATAATAAATAAATAATAAATCTTTAAAAATAAATAAATAAATAAATAAATAAAATAAATAAATACATTGGAATGTTTGGATACATGTAACTTTCTAAGGTAGTTTGGAAAACTATCACCCAAACATGGTTGTCCACTTTATTACCCCTATCTGTACATGAAGACTTTGGACATACTGACTAAAATAGTAAGATGCAAGGCAGGTCAAATAAGTCAATGGATGCATAATTATTTTGTGCTATATTTTTTAAGCTCATAAGTTTCAACTGAATTTAATCATAATTGTCAAATAGACAAATACTCATTTAGTGCCAGAATGAGGTAATTGCAAAATTTATTGGACCTTACTTCATGATTCCGCTGCTTTTTTACTGCCTACTCCTCAGGATTTACTTAAAATGCCAGCTTGTTCACATCACTTAGATCATACAACACAAAGTGTGGCAGATTTCCTTGGTATTTTTAATGTCTCATTTTTGATATATTAATCAAAATTAAAAGAAGTACCATCTCTTTTTTTTTCCATCTTTATTGTGAGGAAATGAAGTAATGTAATCAAGTGACTTCCAGATGATTTAATTGAGTACTTTATGGTAATAATCTTCATTTAAAGAATCAGAACACAACTCTCATGGTTTGATCAAGGACACCTCAGAGTGTTTGTTGGTGGACAGAAGTGGCTCTAGGAAGTCCCAGACTTTTTGTTCCTAATATCCACCTTCAACTTTGAGCTCTATCATATAACTGCTTGTTGCCACTGCTCAGTTCCCCAAGGCATCTAGAAGACAGGTCTTGAACTTTAACAAGGGTGGCATCCCCTTTACATGTGGTCACAGATGGACTTGAAGAGAAAAAAACAAATTTAGAGAAGGCAACTTGCTAAAATATATTTTAATTAACTTTATCCATATTAGCTATAGATAGATATATAGATGATAGATAGATAGATAGATAGATAGATAGATAGATAGATAGATAGATAGATAGATAGATAGATAAGTGATGGATTAAACCAAAATTGGCCAATTCATCATATAATGGTTACAGCATATATTGCAGTATTATGCTTATAACTAAAAAGAGTAGCCTTGCTAAATCAGAAGAAATCAGAAAGATTATTGAATACCATCAATTCCCTTAAGTTGCTAATGAATTAACAGAGAATGAGAACGCTTATTGAGAGTCAGCTGAGTGCAACAATTACTGAGAAATATTCTGGAACAGAATAACTGGGTGGAAATTCCTGCTCTTCTAGTTTCTAAATGTGTGACTTTGGACAAATTATTCATCTCTTTGCTTCAGTTTCCTCATTCATAAAATATAGTTAATAATAGCAACTACCTCCAAGAGAGGGAGTTAAGGCAGGTAAAATTTTGTAAATATGTATGCCTTGTGGTAAGCACTTAATAAGGAATAGCTACTATTATAACTGGGTGACAGAATCAGATGTAGTCCATAACAACATTTGAAAAAAAAGTGCAAACTACTAAAGGTCAAGTGATCTGTCTAATCAATAGTTGTGGCCTCAGGAGCACCTAGAACAGTGCTTTTCCAATTAGAGGTAGTAAATAATTGTGGTTTGAATCAGTTTTCTTTTAGTTCTAGATCCCTTTCCATTAAGTAAATATCACTCCATTCTACATTTATAAATAACCATACTATGAGAATAAAATATGATAAGCTATTCATTTTAGTAGATATGTATTAATTCATCAGAATATGAATTTCAGTCTTCTGTTTCATGTTTATTTGTTAAAGATTTATTTCTAAGTTCCACAATCCTAAAAATATGTCTAATCCTACCTGAGAAAAGAGAGTGATTTCCCAGAGACAACATGGTCATGGAGAGCCTGAAGTGTTTATATCCAAATTATCACATAGGGACCAAATTCCTATGGTTCAATTATTTCTACAAGAAAGTTGTTTCCATATGAACACCCACTGCCTTTTAATCTTCTGATAATCCCTGAATCATTAAGGACATGATTTTTACCCACTCTTCTGTTGATGTTCAGAAACTGGGTCTGTGAAAATGGTGCCGCAGATGAAAATAATGAGAAAGACAAGACATAGCCAAGGTCAGGGAACCCTCCACCCAAAGGGAAAAAGAGTGCCCCTGCCAAAAACACCATGGCTTTTATTTAGCTTTAGAACAAAGAAAATACATGTGCGATGTACAAAGGTTAATAGCTACATGACTAGTTACACTTTAATAGAGTCAGCAAATCTTTAGGGTTTAATGGCTCAGTTCTCTTCACATTCCTGCATATAACAGATATGTTTAGCTGTTATCATATACAGACCAGGTACACTCCTTGAAGCACAGGATGCTTCTCTGCCAGGCACATATCAAATCATATCTCAGCATCCCAACACTGATGGTGCCTGAATCATGCATATCAAGGAGGCCTGTTTTTCTTTCAGGCCAAAGCCTATATGGGAACTCCTTCACTCTCCAATAACATCAGGGAATTAAATCTCCTAAGAATAATGAGGTTATGGGATTCATTATTTATTTAAAATGCTCTTAAATGTCTTGATAATTTTTGACTTGGGAAATATTAAGTACTTTGGTTTATCACTTGTAAGAACAGAGTGTATGGTATAAGGAGAAAGTTTTGGATTCTGAGAAACCATTGAAAGACCAATTAATTCTTGGTGAACTTGGACTAGCTATTTACTGATTCTGAGGTTTGTACCTTAACCTTTTAATAGAAATAATTATACATAGGCATGTTTATTTATAATATAAGTGATTTAGCGATTCTCCCCTTGTCCCTCCTAATTCCATCACAGATCTGTTGACTATTCTTCTCTGCCTTGCTGGTGCACCTGGAGTTTAATCTCTAGGCCATATCAAAAGGGCTCTCTTGGCACCTAGTTTTCAGATGAATTTGCCAATGGGAGATGGCAACAAGATTTCAGAGGTGAGAAGGAGAGAGGAGTTGCTCAATTTCTTTCTCATTCTGTTACTGCTTTATTATGAAGGTACTAGAATAACTGTGTTCCTCCAAGGAGAACTCCTGCCAAGCTGTATGTTGAGAATGAAGGTGGCAAGAGACTTTCCCATTTCAGCTCTCATGGGGCTCTAGTGAAGTATCCACTGCCTTTGCCCTTCAGAAAAGAAGTGGAAATTGCTTTCTGCAATTAATCTCAAGGTACTTCAAGTTAATGGGCGGATATCCTTAACCTTGTCCCATTGTTTGTCTTTTTATTAAACTCTTTTCAGCTAAATCATTGGGGCAGAATTTTGTTTGTAGCCGTGTCCCTGACTAGGGCAAAGTGATACATGTTAGCTTCTCAAAAAATGTGCATTATTAGTAGCAATAATAATATTACTGTGATTACAATTTTTGCTTTTGTTTGGTTAAATTTTTATTTTTAAAGAAGCTTTAGATTACATAAATATTACATAAAAATATATAGAGGTTTGGGATATTTCTGGACTCACCATTGTTGGAGTTTAAAGGAGCAACTGAATGACTCTCCTCTGGGACTCTGGGGTAAATAAAGTCTACACATAAGAGTTAGACATTAAAATTGCTAACAGGATTGCAGGTAAACTTGTATTTCAGAATTTGTCTTACACTTATGCTCTTATTTTCCTTTCTTCTGACTTGAAATCACTCAGCAGAGCAGCTAGATAAACTCTTGCACAGTCCTTCCTTATTTGACCAGTCTCAGTCTCAAAGAGGAGAACAGGATATTTTGGGTTCAGGTGTGCTGTTGCAATGACCCTTTTCATGATCTCACCAATCTCCATTCACTCGACTGATGGAAAGGCATGGGGGTGGTGAGGGGGGTTGGAGGGAGAAGAACTTGAAATAGCCTCAAAAACCTTTACATCTGATGTCATTTAAACCTCTCCCACTATCCTTTCTACTCTGTATGGGACCCCTCTAGATGCATCCCATGAACTAATTTAAACCAATCTTGATAGTAGATCCCAGAGTCTAAAAATGGATCTTGTAACTTGCATTTAAGAAATAAGAAGAAATGACCTTAGGTCATAATGAGATAAAGTGATGTTTACATGAAAGGACATTAGGTTTACAACCCTTTCACCACCATCATTGTTTACTTATTCTTTCACCATATCTTCACTAAACATTGATTCAGCACCTAAAATTGTGTGCAGATCTCTACAGGAGACACCAGATGAAACCAGATAATTCTATCTTCAGGGCATGTATGGTATAATAAAAGAAATAGAAAAGATAGAGAAGGAGGCAAAGGCCATAAGGGAGACAAAGCAAATCACCATGTGGAAGGAAAACTATTCCAGCTGAGGAGGTTGCAACCACTGTTATGGAAAATGCTTTGTGATTATGAAGACAGGAATACCTTCAAAACTGCCCTGAATATTATCCCAGTATAAAAATTGGCATAATGTGTTTTTGCATTTTCCAAGTGATACAATGTGCATCTAATGATTAACTCATAAACTAGGATTCACCCATTCAAATGTGAATTTTGTAAATGCCTCCTTGGGAGGTACAGTCATGACTCATGGTTGATTTCTTGATGAATGCTTCAGGGATGAGGGTCTCAAGTTTAGACATTCAGGCATAAATCTTCCCACATTTGAGAATTTAGGGGAGGCTAAGAAAGCACCACACCTTCACAGGTAAGTCTGTGTGGGGACCCAGGTTCCCCCATCTAAAAGTCAAAGACATAAGTTAAAGGTTAACAGCTGTCCCCAGAAAGGAGAGAATATAAAGATGGTATCATAAACAATAATGTTCCCAAAGCAGTAAATGTCTTTGGTAAAAACATCCTTCCTATGAGTGAAAAGATCACCTGCCCTGAAATGTACACTTCATGTGACCCTAGCAGAAACTCTTTTCTCATATCCTACTGAATGTCCTTGTTCTGAAACCCCATATATCATCCCTCATTTTCCCATCTCTTTGTGGAGCACTATCTTCAGTATTTAAACTCATGCTGACAGAAAGCCCCTCTTGTCCTTAAGTCTCCATAAAGCTTATGGCTGACTTAGGACCAGATGTGTTCTTTGGTCTCACAGCTGCATCAACTTGCACCCTTCAAGAGTTGGGTTGGAACACTGGGTGACCATGAAGCCACAAGTAACATTAGAAAACTACAAAACCTACATACCATGAAAAAGCAAATGTAGTGAGTTGGCAAAGTTACCTCATGATTTATATATCCATTCAATTGATGCTAGCTTAGTATCTACTATGACTCAGGTTCTCATCCATGTTTTGGTGATAAGACACAAGTAAATTCCCTGCACTTATGTAGATAAAATTATAATGGGAAAGGAGAGACAACAAACATATAAATAGATAATAATTGTAGGAAGTAATAAGCCAAATGATATAAAATAAAGCATAGTTCATGATTACTGAATAATTTCAAATGGTCCTAAATTAGACAGGTGGCCAGGTAATACTTTTCAGAGGACGTGTTATTAGAAGAGAGATGTAAATGAAGTAATGAAGGGAGTTACTCAATGCTTGGGGTAAAGGGCATACTAGGCAGAGGGAATATCAAGCATAATAGTCATATTAGGCAGAATGTGCAGAGCATGTGCAAGAAACAGCTAGAAGATGAATGCGGCATGAGTAGGAATGAAGGAGGAAGTGATGGCTGGTGGAGCACACCCTAACCAGCTTTTTATAACCCACAATGCAGAAAAAGAGCTCCTTCCATAACTAGTTTACAAAAATTTCCATTTCTCTGTCTGCCTATAGTTGGGCTCTTATCACAAGCTATGGAAAGGAATTTATTGTTTTTAACAGCTCCAGCAAGACCAGTCTTAATTAACATACCAAAAGATATGCAGAGTTAAAAGAACTTTAACTTAGGAGAAAACCTTGCCTAATTAAAAGAGTTAAAATCATACTCACTGAAACTGCCATATACTAACCCACTAGAATAAGCCATCCCTTATCATAGCAGTTTAATACTGTTTATGAATTCCAAAAATAGATACTGGGTTATATTTGTGAACTGGTCTTTTCTTCTGGGCATATTAGATTATATTGGAAACACTTTTTCTTGATTAAATAATGATTAAGGCTTTGATTGGGCCACATCAGTAGTATATTGACTCCCTGGCCCTTTGGTGGGTGGGGACTCACAGAAAAACCATACCACAGAGAAGGGAGATTGGAGTTTTGAGCTGGAGCCCAGGAATTAAGCACATGGGAGAGAGCAGAGCAGCTGAGCCTGGAGAGAATCAAGCCCCTGGGAGAGAAACAGAGACATTCATCTCAAAGTCTATAGCTGACTTGTTGAGAGAGCAGAGTAGCTGAGCCTGGAGACAAATGAGCCCCAGGAAGAGAGGAACACAGGAAGCCATAACCCTTGCAGATATTGGCAGCCATCTTGCTTCAACACTTGGCAGTAGACTTTGGTGAGGAAAGTAACTTATGCTTTATGGCCTGGTAACTGTGAACTTCTACCCCAAATAAATACTTTTTATAAAAGCCAAAAAAATTTGTGGAATTTTGCATCAGCAACCCTTTGGCTAATAATACACTTATTAACTTTTAAAACTTTCACTTTCCTCTTTTAAAAATAATGTGAGGCTTATCTAACCCAAAGATAAGTTCCTACTTTCTTCTTTCCCCACAGAACAAAGTGAGACTATTGAAACATGCACAGAACTTAAAATGATCCTGAGACATAAAATATCCTCTGAGCGTAATCAAGGTGGAAAGAAAATACCAGCCTTGAGAGAAAACAAGAGGTCTAATGTCAGGCTAGAAACTCACTCCTCAAGATTAACAGAATTCATCAGCCAATAATAATAACCAACATGCAATCCCTACTTTGAATGTGGGCACAGTCAATGATAATAACCAACTTGTAATCATTAATTTAAACTAACCACATGGAATACGCCAATAACCCTAATATCTCTAACCCCACTCCCTTTGTTTAATCCTTCAACTTTCCAGCTCAGGAGACAGATCTGAGGGAACTAATTCTTCCTGTCTTCATAGGCTAGTCTTTGTTAAATCAACATTTTTTTAATTCTCAAAACAAGATGTCAACTGATTAATTCTGAGCGCATTAAGTAAGGACTTACTTTCAATCCACAACACTGGGAAGATGTTTCACAAGCACTTACAGACAATGGTAAGTAATTCAGATTTCAGCCCAAGCCCAAGTGATGGGAAGACTTCAACTAATTTAGTTAGCCAATTATGTGATGTTTTATGTTTATAAAAGATCACTGCCTTTTGTTGGCTTAATAGAAGATTTCAAGTGTGGAAGAAAAGAAAACATTGCAGTAAGTTCAGCAAGTGATGATTTTATCTTACATTTCATGGGTAGCAGAGGAAATTTTGACAAGTGGTTTTCAGGCTCATTATATAATGTTTTGAAAGTATAGCTGGCAGGATCTCGTAATGGTTTGGATATAAGTTGTATAGGAAAGGTATTGAGATGAATGGGTATATTCAGAAATGTGTAGAGTTGTGAGATAAAAGATAGAAATTTGGTGAAGAAGCAATCCAGATTATCAGGTGTTAATCTTCTATGAAGAAACTGGGACCGACAGGACACCAAGGGACTGGAGAGATATATTGCTGCTGTAGAGTAAATGAGAAATGGGAAAGAGACTAAATGAGCCTGAATGTATACAGAACAAAAAACTGAGACAATCCCTCTTCTTCTCCAACTTAAAGGAAGTTTGCCTTTGGTGGCAATAATGACTAGTTAACCTAGAAGCACTAATGGACCCATTCCCTCAAGAATTTGTGTCATGATCTGATGATGGGGGTGAGGGGCATGCTTGAAGACCAGGAGCCCAGATTCTATCGACAGGATAGAATGCATGGACCTCAAAATCTCTTTTCCAAAAGCATTGTTTACCTTGATCAGCACCTCATACTGTGAATGAAATCTATTGTAACTCTTCTATCTCTGAGGAGACTCTTTTAAATCCTCTCCTTTCCAAATCAGCATGTTTAATGCTTATTTATTTTGTCTCTTCTTGGGTTGCATATAATGTATCTCTTTTTCATACCTGGCAAATTCTTCACCTCTTATTAGAACATATGAAGATGAAGATAGTTCCCAAACACATATAGTAATAATAACTTTACCAAATTGTTGGAAACCTAAAGTTTTAAGATCAAGATGTTCAACAAATCTTAAGTCCAACACAAAGGAAGCCCTACTATGATGTATGTCATTCAAAATACTGGGAAACGATGATAAAGTGAAAACCTTGGGAGAAATGTCATCTATATACATGAGAACAATGATGCAAATGATGGTTGACTTCATATCTGAAAGAAAAAGGCACAAATGTGGTTCAAGCAGTTCAGTGCCTACTTCCCACATGGGAGATCCCAGGTTCACTTCCCGGTGCCTCCTTCAGAAAACAAAACAAAAACAAATCAACAAGCAGACAAATGAAAAAACCAACTCACAGTAACAGATGTGGCTCAGTGGTTGAGCTGGTTTCCCACATACAAGTTCTTGGGTTTTAAACCCTGGACCCCGTACTTCAGAAAAAAAAAAAAGAAACAAAAGAAACAAAATCAATTAGAAGACAGTGGAATAACATTTTAGAAGTGTTTTAAAAAGTTAGAAAAGAAAAAAGGATCAATCCAGAATTATAAGGTGAGTAAAAATATTCATGAAGAAAGAAGGTAAAATTGAAATGTAATCTAGTAAGAAAACTGAATTAATTTGGTGTGAGCAGACTTACATTATAAAAAATAATAAAGGATTTTTTTTTACTATAGCAGAATGACTTCAGATGGCAACTTACAACTATAAGAAGGAATGAATAACATTGGAAATCATAAATAAAAAACTCTATTACTTTTCTTCTTTAAGTTTCTTTAACAGACAAGCAACTATTTGAAGCAAAAACATCCTCAATATTAGATATGGTCTATAAGGAATGTAGAAATAAAATATATAGCAAAAATTACACAATGAATAGGAGGTGATATATATTTTAACTATCATATGTGAAGTATAGCACATGAAATTTTAAAGTGGCAAAATATGAAGTATAATTACCAAGTGATAAGTTAATAATGGATATTTTAATCCTTAGAAAAAACATCAAAATTATCAAAAGTGGCATAGTTAAGAAAAAAATAAAGGCAATAAAATGCACTATTAACAAAATATTAAATTAACTCAAAGATGTCAGAAAAAGTGGAAGCAAGGAAAAAAAGAACAGAAGAGCAAAAGAGAATTGAGAGGAGAATAAATAGAAATTTGGCAGATTTTTACCATGCTTGAAGACCAGGAGCCCAGATTATATGGACAGGATAGAATGCATGGACCTCAAAATCTCTTTTCCAAAAGCATTGTTTACCTTGATCAGCACCTCATACTGTGAACATACCAAATACATCAATGTTATTAAGTGTAAATCATTAAACTCATTAATTCAAAGTCATAGATTTCCAGACTGCAAAATATTAAAAATTTGCAATATGCTATCTATAAGTGTTGTACTTTTACAATACAGAAAAAATACAAAAATAAATGAATAAACAAATAAATAAAATGATGGAAAGTGTTATAATTTGCAACAGATAAACTTTAAAAATGTGATATAACATTAGATAGATAGATTGATAGCTATAAACAGATGGACACATTTGTTTGTATCAAACAAAATTAA
>PVKH010045958.1:0-10442 GCA_004027955.1 Chaetophractus vellerosus
AGAGCTCCAGCCAAGGCAAAGCCAAGATGCAAAGATGGGGAACGGTATGTTTTGCTTAGGTTTGCTCTGTACACTCAAGAAAATCTGTCATATCACGAGCTGGTTACAAACCCAAGAAACACACATCTCAGGGAATAAGTCCAAGAGTTAATATTTTAAATAATTGTGCAACAAAAGATTACACACAAACATGAAATAATGCCCCATTCAAAGGAAGAAGATAAAAATCCAGAAAACATCAACAAAGAAGACCAGACTGTGGGGGTACTATACAAAGGCTTCTAAAAGTGACGAAGGAAAACACAGAGAAAGAACTACAGGATACCAGGAAAACAATCAATGAACAGTATGTGAATCTCAATAAAGACATAGAAATTCTTCAAAGGAACCAAACAGAACTACTAGAGTTGAAGACCACAATAACTGAAATGAAAAATTCTCAAGAGGGTTTCAACAGCAGGTTGGAGCTGGCAGGAGAATCAGAGAACCTGAAGACAAGAAAACTGAAATGAGTCAAGCTGAGGAACAGAAAGAAAAAAATATATACAAAGCAAAAATAGCCTAAGAGACCTCCGACACACCACCAAGTGTATCAGTATACACCTGGGGGCAGAAGGACAAGAAAGAAAGGGACAAAAGGAATATTCAAAGAAATAATAACAGAAAATTTCCCAAACTGAGCAAAATTGGAAGACCTAGAAAAAGAGGAGCAAACTAAACCCAAAGTGAGCAGAAGAAAGGAAATAACAAGATTAGAGTAGAGATAAATGAAATAGAGAATAAAAAGCAATAGAGAAAAACAAAACCCAAAGCTGGTTCTATGAAAAGATCAATAAAATCAGTAAAATCGACAAATCTTTAGCTAGACTAATGATGAAAAAGAAAGGACACCAACGACAAAAACCAGAAATGGCTTCACAGGAGAATTCTACCAAACATTGTGAGAAGAATTAACAACAATTCTACTTAAACTCTTCCCAAAAATTGAAGAGGAGGGAACACTCCCTAATTCATTCTATGAGGCCAACATTACCTTCATGCCAAGCCAGATAAAGATACTACCAGAAATAAAAACTAGAGACTAATATCTCTTATAAACATAGATGCAAAAACTGTCAACAAAATACTAACAAACTGAATCCAACAGCACATTAAAACAATTATACACCATGGTCAAGTGGAATTTATCTGATACATGGAAGGGCAGTTCAACCTAAGAAAATCAATGTAATACCCCACATTAACAGAATGAAGGGGGGAAAAAACCACATGATTATCTCGATGCAGAATGTAGAAAAGGCAGTTGACAAAATCCAGTGACCTTTCTTTCTGCCTTTCTTTTCAGAAAAAGAATTCTATTTTTCACAGTCAAAGCTGGGTAAAATTTAATAGTGTTTTTCCAGAAGATTTTTAATACACCCATTTAAGTGTACATTTAATGAATTTTAACGAATATATATATATACTTGTATAATCATAAACATAATATTTAGAACAAGTTCCTTGTATCCCTTTCCAGTCAATTCCCCCAACTCTCTGGTCCAAGGCACCTGCTGACCTGCTTCCTGTCAGTACATATTAGTTCATTTGTTTTTTTTTTAATCTTTTAACTTTCACTCTGGTAATATACATGAGCCAAAACTTCTTCAACTGCATTCACATACCTAATTCACCGCTGTTAATTACACTTAATGTGCGACCATCACCACATCCATTTCCAAACCTTTATAAACAACTTAAATAGAAATTCTGTACAGATTAAGCATCAGCTCCCCATTTTCTACACGCAATCTATCTCCTGGTAACCTATATTCTAAATTCTAACTCTAGGAATTTGCTTACTACAATTAGCAAATCATATCAGTGAGATCATACAATATTTTTCCCTTTGCGGCTGGCTTATTTCACTCAGTATAATGTCCTCAAGTTTCATCCCATACCATTGCATTCCTTTTTATAGCTGAATAATATTCCATTGCATGTATATAAACATTTTGTTTAGCCATTCATCGGTTGCTAGACACGAGCTGCTTCCATCTTTCGGCAATTGTGAATAATGCTATGAACATCAGTGTGAAAATATCTGTTTAAGTCCCTGTTTTCAGTTATTCTAGAAATATACCTAGTTACGGGATTGCCAGGTCATGTGGTAATTCTATATTTAGTTCATGAGGAACTGCCAAACTGTCTTCCACAGCAGCTGCACCATTGTACGTTGCCAAGAGCAGTGACTGAGCGTCCCTATTTCTCCACATCCTCTCCAACGCTTGTAATTTTCTGTGTTTTTTTTTAAATAGTAGCCATTCTAGTGGGTGTGAAATGATATTTCATTGTGGGTTTAATTTGCATTTCCCCAATAGCTAGTGATGTTGAGCATCTTTTTCTGCTTTTTAGCCATTTGTCTGTTGCCCATTTTTAATTGGGTTGTTTGTCTTTTTCTTGTTGAGTTGTAGGATTTCTTTATACATTCTGCATATTAAACTCTTATCAGATATGTGGTTTCCAAATATTTTCTCCCATTGAGTAGGCTGCCTTTTCACTTTCATGACAAAGTCCTTTGATGCACAAAAGTTTTTAATTTTTAGGAGGTCCCATTTATCTATTTTTTCTTTCGCTGCTTGTGCTTTAGGTGTAAAGTCTAAGAAAAAAATTGCTTGCCAGCATCCTTTCTTGATAAAAACACTTCAAAAACTAGGATTAGAAGGACATAACATGTTATGTTAACATAATAAACGGTATATATGAAAAAACCCACAGCTAACATCCTACTTAATGGTTTAAGACTGAAGCTCCCCTCTAAGACCAGGAACGAGACAAGGATGCCCACTCTCACCACTGTTATTCAATGTTGTATTGAAAGTTTTAGCTAGAGCAATTAGGCAAGGAAAAAAGGCATCCAAATCAGAAAGGAAGAAGTAAACCTTTCCCTATTTGTAGATGACATTATCCTATATATTAAAAAATCCTGAAAAATCCACCACGAGCTACTAGAGCTAACAAATGAATTCAGTACAGTGACGGGGTACAAGAACAACAGCCCAAAATCAGTAGTGTTTCTATACACTAGTAATGTACAACTTGAAGAAGAAATCAAGAAAAAAAAATCCATTTACAATAGCAACTAAATGAATCAAATATCTAGGAATATCTAACCAAGGATATAAAGGTTTTATACACACAAAAAAACTACAAAACATTGCTAAAAGAAATCAAAGAAGACCTAAGTAAATGGAAGGACATTCTGTGTGATTGGACTGGAAGACTAAATATTGTTAACATGTCAATTCTACCCAAAGCAATTTACAAATTCAACACAATCCTCATAAAAAATTCCTATAACCTTCTTTGCATAAATGGAAAAGCCAGTCACCAAATATATATGGAAGGGTAAAGGGTGCTGAAAAGCTAAAGCCACCCTCATATTTATGGCCAATCGATTTTGACAAGAGTGCCAAGTACACTCAACTGGGAAAGAATGGTTGCTTCAACAAATGGTGCTGGGAAATCTTGATATCTATATACAAAAGAATGAAGTGGGACCTCTACCTCATACCATAACACAAAAATCAATTCAAAATGGATCAAAGACCTAAGTATAATAGCCAGAACCATCAAAGTCCTGGAAGAAAATGTAGGGAATCATCTTCAGGACCTTATGTTAGCCAATGGTTTCTTAGAATTTACACCCAAAGCACAAGTAAGAAAAGAAAATATTAACAGGAACCTCATCAAAATTAAAAGCATTTGTGCATCAGAGGACATTACCAGGAAAGTAAAATTACAACCAACACAATGGGAGAAAATATTTGGAAACCACGTATCTAATAAGGTATAATATCAGAATATATAAAGAAATTCTTCCACTTAAAAACAAAAAGACAAGCACAACCCAATTGAAAACTGGGCAAAAAATCAAATAGACATTTCTCCAAAAAAGATATACAAATGGCCATAAAGCACATGAAAAGCTACTCAACATCATTAGCCATTAGGGTAACGCAAATCAAAACCACAATGAGATACCATTACATACCTACTAGAATGGCTACTATCTTAAAAAAGCAGGAAATTACAACTGTGGGATAGTGTGGAGAAATAGAAACACTCATTTATTGCTGGTGGGAATGTAAAATGGTGCAACTGCTGTGGAAGACAGTTTGGTGTTTCCTCAGAAAATTAAGTATAGAATTACAATATTACCCAGCAATCCCACTTCTAGGTATATACCCAAAAGAATGGAAAGCAGGGACTCATACAGATAATTTTTGATGTTCATAGTGGCATTATTCACTGTTGCCAAAAAATCAATGAAGGGGTACACAAAATGTGTTATAAACGATGTAGGAAATTGTTACATGCAACAACATGGATGAAACTTGAAGGCATCATGTTGAGTGAAGTAAGCCAGACAATAAGGATAAATGTTGTATGATCTTATATGAAATGATTACACTAATCATACTTATAGAGCCAGAATCTAGAATACAGTTCCCAGGGGAGTAAATGCTAAGTAATAGGTATGCGCCCGTAACATTGTGTTATCAGACTCATCTCATTTTCTTTACTCGGCTTTTTCTCCACTCCTACCTATTTATCCCCGCCCCAGGGCAAGGAATGTTTAAAGCTCAAATATTTAAAAATTAGCATTTTACTTGTGGAAGTGCAGATTCCTGCTTGGAGAGGAGACACTTCTCCATCACTTTGGCCCCTCACTATTTGGACCCCAGCTCTGGATCTCTGAAAAGATCAGGAAGGCCCATGAGCACTGGTGTCATGAAAATCACACTCAGGGTTATGGGGAGTAGGAGAAGTCATACTTCATCCTGCAAAAGGACTAAATTCTTTTCAGAAATTAACATTCATACTTACTTTCACTAAGGAGTTAATCTAATCCATCTTCTAAGGATTAAATCATTTTTATGGTCTAACCACAAATTACTCCTTTTAAAAAATCATTTCCAATGCTTATTATGATGGTAATTAAAAAAAAGAACTAGATAGAACATTGCATATACTGTATTATCACAAATTGCAAATACACTTACACTGTACAATTATATACATATATTTATGTAACCTGTATGTCACCCATGATTATTATCATTGGGAGAATTGTGGGTGCTTTTAACTCTGCAACTTTTCTGTATTTTTCTTTAATGAGTATAAATTATTTTCATGACAAAATTAAACTTTACTTTGTTTTAGAAGTAATTTTCACTGGTCTTTTTATGTAATACAATCTTAGTCTCTTTTGAGGTTACTTTTTAAAAATTAATACATACAACTTCCTTGATGTCTAATTTTCCACCTCCTTTCTTTCCCAGAAATGATAGTGAAATACGAATACCACCAGTAATTTGGATGGTGCCCTGGGAAGAATATGTCCATGTGATTCCTATAACCTCATAAAAAGTCAACGGATTTCAGAAGTCATTCTTCAAAAAGAAACAAAGCTGTTAAGAAGTTCCAAAAGTAGTGGATTTTTAAATTATTTTTGGCACTATTTTCGCAATCCTTTGGATTTAGTATTTGCTAGCTTTTTATCACACCCCTTTTCAAAATCAACACTGCTAAACTTTACATTATTTCAGATATCCTCAAAGGAAATGCCTTGCCTTCTCAATACGTTTTAACTATTTTATGTTCTCTAGCTATTTCCTACTAAAATAATGGACAATTGGTAGGTCAAATTGATGTTCAAATTAGTTTTGTTCTACATATCACTAATAACAAAGTCCTAAACTCTTATTAATTTATTAATAAATTAGTAAACTTGTTGGGTTAATTTATTAATTTATTAATGCCAGGTCCAGGTAAAATGTGTGACTGTAATTATTTCAACCACAATTTTGTTCAAGAAGAGATTCAAGATGGCCTATAAGTAAGTGTGCAATACAGGCTAAAGGAAAAACGAGAAAATCGGAGACAAGCACAAAATTGGGCTAGGAAAAGAAAATGGCAGCCAAAGGATGGCTGGCCACGAAGCCCCAACCGCCTGCTGGAGGTGGGCCACGGGCTTTCCAGTTGTCAAGGCAAAGAGAAGCAGGATGGTCTGAGGGGAGCAGAGATGGAAACAGAGCTGCCCAGCAAAAGCACAGCTACTCCTGAAACCAAGAGGCTAGAGAGGATTCCTTACAAGACTAGAACCGAGGGCATCCCAGAGGCAAGCCCAGGCACATTTCCCAGGGCTGTTTCTTAAAATGCCGCTCTCAGTAGAAGCCAGTGGCGTCCCAGTCGATAAATGCCAAGCAACTATAGGCAATGCAATCTCAGTTTGCAGCTTCTTACTGATCTGACTTCATCCAGAAATAGATCTTGAAGGACGTGAGTGAACGAGAGGACTGCATAGTCTTCAGGCAATCTAGATCATCAATTGTCCCTCTGAGCTTTTGAAAGATGTTAAATGAAAGCAACTTTAAGGTTGCCCCATGATTGAATTAGACTGTGTACAATTAATAGTAGTAGTATAAATTTCTAAACTTTAAAAATGGCAGGTCATTTAATCCCATCTTGAATCATTTTGGGGGCAAACTTGCAGGCAAAATAGAGTTGTGACTTCAAATGGCCCTTTTCTGATAATGGGCATTTAATAAATTAAATTCTAAACTATGTAAAACATTTGGCTGGGGAAAAAACAATCCCAAATCCTATACCAATTAGAAAAATACTATTTTATATCACTTCAGTTAATTCAGTTTCAGCGCCAATGTGAATGAGTCTACTTTGTAGTAAAGATAAAAGGGTCTAATTTTTTGCATGTAGACGATATAAGCAAATACTTATGCAAATATTTAAAACGTGTTCATTTCTTCCATTATTTAAGAAAACATAATGCAAGTGCTGCTGAGTAGCAATTTTGCTAAATGGTGGAATTTAAACATCCCATGATTTCTAACAGTTGTGTTTTTTTTCCCCATAAAGGTGCAAAGCCCTTCTCTTTTTCACTAGTACTGCTTTAAAAAAAAAAAAAAGTTAATCCACATCAGTGTCATGGCATTGAAGTTTATTTGGGTGCATAAACAGGGAACATTGTTTCCCATTTTTGAAAGATTCTTTTTACCAAGAAAAACACTGTATGAGCGCATTCTTCTTCGTCTCTTTAAGCGAAAGAGCACACTCTAATTCTGCCTTCCAGAAACCAACGTTGAATTCCCCTATAAGAAGTGCTCCCTGTTTAATTAGTCTTTTACTCAAATGAAGAAAAACAACCCAAAGAGAAGACACGGAGGGACAACAGCAACGTCTGTGGGCCTGGGGGTGCAGAATTCCTTTCTCGGTGAGACAGAGAACCAGGCAACGGGCAATAAAGACACAAGCCTGGATGCCGGCCCGGGCGGGCAGCCACCGCCTGTGTGGCCTGCAGCGAAGGATTTCTCAGCTTTTCCACCAATGAAATGAGGATAACGCTACCTGCCTCTCGATCCCCAAAACCGGAGTCATGGGAAAGGAATTTAATTAACTGGAATGAATTGCAAAGGGCATCGAATCCCCCTGACGAAAAATCACATTTAACTTCCAATTTCCACTTAGGAGAGCGCTTTGACCAATTTCGGTTTGTGGGGCTTTTTCAGCCAGTCGTGCACGGTCATGAGGGAACCCAGCCCCACAAAAGGAGTCTTCAGCAAAGGGTTTGGGGCCGAGAAAGACTCTGCCAAGGATTCCCCTCCAGAGAGGAACTTCCTGCCCAGGAAGGACCAGGCGGTTTGCTCGAGTGGTTTTTCCCTCGGGGCCATCAGAAGATGTCACAGGACCAGTCACTGTGCCTTCACCTTCCATGGTCTGAAACTTCTTCTAAATTTGTGGATAGATGAGAGAGCGGAAGAATAACTAGCAGAGCTCCCTGGCTGGTGGGAAAGGTGAAAAGAACACCGATATTTTATGAATTTGATCATATTAGAAAAAAAGTAGCCACTACACCTCGCTGGTACATCTGGGGGGAGGTGAGCATCAGTGGGGGGGGGGCCCAGCTGGGTTCTGCCTGCCCTCCCCCCTGCCCCCCCCACCTCCACCAGCCTCTTGCCTCTGCTGGGGCCCCCACAGAGCATAACCTCACCATGCCCGGAGATGCAAATACTGGGGGCTGCCCAGATAAGACCTTCAGGCTGAGGTGCATCTGTGGATTTACATGCAAAAGTCCCGTCCTCACAGTTGTTGCAGCGGAGCTGAAAGCTTCATAGGAGCTTTGGGAAGGGAACTTACTTTAAAAATAGGCATTTTTCTCTTTGGCTTCAAACTTTCCTAATCATTTACCTTCCTTTAATTAAACTAGATGCATAAAATTACTTCCTTCAAGATGAAAAAAAAAAAACGTTAAAGAAGCAGTTCATAAGGTAGCAAACTAAAGAGAGACTGTTAACATGGGAATTTTTATCCAAAAATATTGCCTTAGTGAACTTAAGTCAAGGGAGAGGCGGGAACTTTCTGACTAGCTAGGAAGAAGTCACATTACATAATGATAAAAGACAAAGGCAGGTCTCCATGCTCCCTCCTCCTCCCCTTCCATTCTCCTGGCTCCCAAAACAGCCTCTCATTTACAAGGAAGAATTTGAGCTTCTGGTCCTTTATTCCCAACAGTGGCATAGGCTTTTCTATTTGGGTGTTTCACTCTCTCTCTCTCAATATAATCTGCCCCAAGCCAAGCACTCCACACACTGGCTGGCCTGCTTGGCCATTTCTTTGCAGCCTCCAAGGACGGCCTAGTCCAAGTCCCCAACACATCCTTCCCATCCATGCAATCCCATCACCAGCCTGCTATCTCCTTCCACTCAGATTCATCTTGGTTTTTTGTTTGTTTTTATGTTTTATAAGTAATGCCCTTTGTTTGTTTTTTTCAGTTGCATATGTGTGTGTGTGTGTATATATATATATATATTTATTTTAAAGAAACTTTAGATTCCATCAATGATACATCAAAAATATAGGAGGATTCCCATATACCCCACACACATACACTTTTCCCCATCAACAACATCTTTCATTAGTGTGGTACATTCATTACAATTGATGAACACATTGTGAAGCATTGCTACTAACCATGGTCAATAGTTTGCATTATGGTTTACACTTTGCACTGTAAAGTATTATAGGTTTTGACGAAATGTATAATGGCTTGTGTCCGTCATTACAATGTCGTTCAGAACAATTCCACTGTACACCCGCTGCTGACTTCATCTTTCTAAGTCAATGCTCTCGCCCTGACGCTCCCTGCTGCCCCCGCGGGACTCTCATCAAAATCCCAGGTGCAGAAACAGGCATCCCACAGGGAGGGGTGCACCTGGAGAAACAGTCTCCATTACTGCAAGTGCTCGGGGATGAGCTGGGCTTGTCACCAACGACTCAGGCAGGCAGGCAGGCAGGCAACACGGCATAGTCCCAGTGAGAACGGCAGAGGGCCTCTTGAAGGACCTAAAGGATGTTCAACTTGCCCGACCATCTTCTAAGTGTGCGGGGGTGGGGGGGGGAGGGCGTCAAGGAAGGTCAAGGCCAGGGAAGCTCACTCTCCAGGCAGGAACCGGCCCTGTGTCTCCTGCTCTGTCTGGGTAGAGGAGGCTGTATCCTTTATTTGTTTTAAAGAAGTTCACACGCTTTGCCTGCATCCGTGGGGGCTTCTGTGTCAATTGTTGTCACTCTATTTAGGAAAATCTGTTTAGGAGGAACTAGGGCTAAGCCGCAGACAGACTTCACAGGCCCAACTTGAGTCCCGAATCCCCGGAAAGTGATGGCAGACGCATCGGGTCCGTGACCTAGACACAGCCTGCCCTGGGTGCCCTTCGAGGCTCAAGTCTGAGCTTCCGCCTCTGTGACTTCCCTGGCCCTGACCAAGCCTCGGTGGCCCTGAGAGGCAAATGTGTAGAAGGTGAGCTCGGGAGCCCGTCGGCCTCACCCACACCTGCCACACACCCCCTCACACACAGACTCCAGCAATCACTTAGCTTCTGCGCCCGCTTTATAAAAGGGCGGCCCGAGGCCACGGTGCAGGCGTGTTATCTCAGCATTTCCTCGGCACCTGCCAGGGAAGAACGCGGCTTTCCCAGAGCCCCAGTGTCCAGCTGCTGCACGTGTGGCCCCACCTTGCTCAGGGAGGACCAGCTGCAGGAAGCAGGTGGCCACCTCTACCCTTGGGCGAGTAATAGTGGCCCAGCTGAGCCTGGAGCCTCAACTGGCAGCCGCAGGGGAAACACGAAAGGGGACTAAAGCTTGGTGCTAACCTAGCCTCTGAGATCCCACCAAACCACCGAGAGGCTGGCCCACGGCATGCTTGGCATCACCCTTGCCTCTCGGGTTTACCGATCCTATAGTATTAAATGCCATACGCGATGTACCACCAGTCCGCACAGAAGTGGATTTCAATAGGCTGTCAGTCAGGTCCAGAATGCCAGCCTGCATGTTTAAGAACAGACAGATGTGCGCGTGGTGCAACTCTACCTTCTCTTACGACCTAC
>PVKH010045959.1:0-10444 GCA_004027955.1 Chaetophractus vellerosus
AAAAACAAATAAAAATAAATAAAAGGCAAGTGCTGAATGACACAAATTATGATATTAAGAAGGGATACTGTTGAAAATGTGTCTTTGAGTCTGCTCTCCGTGGGGGTGGGGTATGTGGGAGGGGGTGGTGGTCTGAGAGACAGGGCTTGCAGAAGTGCAGACAATTAAACTGAACCTCCCCTTCAAAGGAGGTCCCCAGCCCCCGTGGCCCCCCATGCCAGAAATTCTGTAATTCCGATTTGTCTGCATTGCAGGTTGGGGAGATTGTAGAATGAAAAGCCAGTCATTCTTTTTCCTTTTCCTCATTTTAATTTATCGGGGCAGGGGGGAGCCCAGAGACCCCTCCTCTTCGCCTTCGATTCCCTCCCCTCCCCATAAATAACCTTCTCTCCCTGGCTGTGTCCCCTCCCCCTCGGCCCCATTGCTGCTCTGGCCGTCCTATTGCGCGCTGAGTCTGCACTGCCGCTTGCTGATTACGTACAGCAGAGGATTGTTGACAAGTGCTCTGGAGCCTGCCTCGCTGCTCTTCTCCCTCCCTCCCTCCCTCTGTCCTCCTTCCTCTCTGTCTCTCTGCAATGATCCGGCTCTGAGGATGGCTGCTCCACGGGTCTGTCAGGTGCAGTTTTTGGTGGCTTATCTTGAGGAGCCTGGGATAGAAGGTCTGTTCTATAAATAAAATAAAAACCAAATAGCTCTAGATTTGTTTCAGGCCGCTATGGCTTTTGTTGGAGAAATAGGCCTTTGTGGGTTTCCCTGCTGGGGTCTTGATTAAATCCATTATGGATGGCAAGGTGCTATATATGAGTATGTGAAAAGTGTTGCGATTTGCTTAATATTATTATTCTTTTAGCTTTGATATCCTCCCTAGGGGCAGTGGTGGCTCCTGCAAAGGCACTGTGGAAATTTACAAGAGAGAATTAATGCCGCTCCTAAAGCATTGAGCTCTGTTGACCATTTTGGCCAAATCTGCAGTTTTAACCAGGCTCGTGTGAATTTAAGACATTTCTCTGGGGACTGAATGCCATCCAGCTATGGCTGGTCCCTTTATTTTATTGCCAATTTATTTGATCATTTCCCAGCATTTAAAAATAGATGTTTGATTAAAGTTAATTAGTTCTTCCCCACCACGGTGCTTTGCTTAGTTTTATTAACAGCATGCATTTTCATTTCCTTCAATCCTTTCTTTTTATCTACCTCTTGTGTTCTTCCCTTGGAAGATGGAGGAAACTGAGGCATGAAAATGGATACTAAGCATTTTGTCCACAGTTCTCAAGTAATTCTGGGTTAGACCTTAAAGCATTAAACTTAAGAGTGCTCTCGGTTCTTCTTCCATATCTTGTGCCTTACTCCATGTTTGTATGACCAGCTATGAACACAAATGAATTTTGGGTGCTGACCATTAGGTGCCTCCAATCTTGGCAGATTCCATTGCCACATTCCTATAGTTCTGCTTTCTGTACTGCTTCCTTTATATTTCAGAATGGGAAAGAATGCTGCTCTGGGAGCCCTTTCTGAACTTTAATGCTAGCTTGCTGCCAGCAGATTTTTTTTTTTTTTTTACTTTGAATAGACCACTTAATCCTTTCTTAATATATTCATCTGAAAAGTGGTATGCAGTTGATTTGTCTGTGTGTGATAACAAGGGAACTGGGAAACTACTGAGCCTCCCAGTCAAACAAAACATAACCTAGAACTTGAAAGGGCCCCTTTTTATTGTTTTGGGGAATAAATGTGGCTGGAGCAGTTTTGGGGGTAAGAGTGTGGCTGTTTACTTATTCACAGATTGTGATCTTAGGGCACAAAGTACATGGAATTTTCTTGTTTTATTCCCTTATCACAGACCAGTATATAAACTGGTAACTTTATGGTGTTTCGTTGATTTGAATTAAAGCTAGCTTCGCTTACCTTTGTAGGGACTTGTTAATATTTGAGAGCCTGTTTCTGTTAGCTAATTATATTTGTGGGTATATGGCAATGCATATATATATGCTTCATATATATTGTAATTAGACTATCATTAGCTATCTGCAAACATGCTATGACTATGGAAATCTCCCTTTGACAAGCATAAATTCCATGGTTTGTAAAATCAAATTTTGTCATGCCAGGTTTCTGGAGAAAAAAAAGTGTTGGTCTCATTTATCTATGAAAAAATATTCTCAAGCCTTCGTGTTTACCTCTCCTGCCTGTGGCTGTAAGTTCCCATGCTCTGCAATGATGCCATTGTTCTGCCGTGCATTCTGCACGCCAGCCGAAGCCTAGGATTGCCTTTACTCACCTTTCTTCTGAATTGGGAGGGCAGCTTTCAACCAAGGGGTAGCGGCCTAGGCCCTCTGTGCCGCAGAGCTCTCTTCCCTAGCTTCCAGAAGGATGAGTAGGATGCCCTAGGGGTTTCGGAAGACCCATGTTCTTGGTGGACAGCTTGCTTGCAATGCTTGTGTTTGCCTGGCCTGCCTGGGGGAGTGATGAAGGATGGACCAAGAGGTGTTAGGAAGCGTGGGTGTGAATGTAGACCTCCTTGTTGTAGAACAGTGTGGGTGTTTATAATTCAGTAATTGTTATTCAATAAATACTTGTTCTGATTTTATAAAAACCATGTTCAGAAGGAGTGAAGAGGAGGAGTGGAGGGAGGAAGAGTCCTTGTCCCAAAGAAGTAAGGGAGCTAGGCCAAAATACTCAGCACACTTTGCTCACTGTGATCATCAGAGTTTAAATAGCTTCTGGGTTGTTCCAGGTATTTTTCCTAGATCATGCTCCATCCTTCTGAGAGATTTTTGAACCTGACTGAAGTTCAACTGTTAGCTTTTTTGTTGTGGGTGGAGCTTTTCTACTTGAGAGTCTAGGCTAGGATGCAGGAAGCAGAGGTCTTTTGTCTTCCCATTGGTGCTCAGCCTTTTAGGGATTTAGATAGCCATAATAGGGCCCATTAGAGCAGAGGCAGAGATGTGCTCCTGCCTGTACGTGTATTTCTTTTGTGGTTCAAGATGAGCAAATGCCTTCTAGTCTGAAGGATTGTCTATCTCTGTTGCTCTCAGGGTTTCTCAAATTTAGTCATTTGCTTGATTCTGAATTAGGAAAAAAGGGACGGGTCTCATTTTTTTCCTTGCCTACCTAGTGGCCCAACTTGTCCATGTCAGTCATTGTCACTGTGTCAGGTTATCTACCACATTTTCTTAGAAACCTGGGCATGCCAGGGTGGTTTAGATGGCTGAGAGATCTTCTGTGGGGAAAGTGCCTGGTGGGTATGAAAGGCTCTTGTGGGAGTATTGATTTTTTTTACAAATAAAACAAAACTAAAATCTGTGTTCCCCCTGTATCTTGAGGCCATTTTGAAGGACTGTCAGTCCTATTTGTGGATTACATTTCCATGGGGACTCTCCATGGTTGATATGAGAGTAGACAAAGGGGAGCCCTAGTCTGCTTAGTGGCCAGTTCTCACGAGAGCAAGGGATAGTTATTATCCATAAGCCGAGGTGTTAAACCATTTTCATTTGCACTTTGCTGACCATGAGTCTGCCAGTGACTTCTCCCTAAGACTGTTTCCATCCACATCAGCGTTTTGATCTTGACGGACAAGCTTAGGCCCAGCTTCTCAGACCTCTCTGCACTGCTTACTGTACTCCCCCCTTCCCCAAACTTTATAGGCTTCACCTGAAGCTTACTTAGCTGCTGACCTGAAAGTGGAAAATGGGGTTTAAACTCCGTATTCATGGTGTACTTAGGAGGCTGGCCCAAGCTATATCTTCCCTGGCATCAGAAGGCCATCCCTGTTTGAAAGGCGAAAAGAATACACAGTTTTCTTCTGTCCTATTTTTAGGACATTTTTCTGTCATTTTGGAATTTGAGTGGAAATAGGAGCTTTGTTTTTCATTAGTAATGGAGGCATTCCAAAGAGGGCCCTGCTTCAACCAAGGGAATCCTTTAAGTTTTCTCTTCAAGTACTACAGTCTCCCCCCAAAAACAAAACAAGAAACAAAGCCACTAAGAAATTGCTGCTGAAAATGAAAGCCCTCTTTGGCTGCTTGACTGTTTAATATGTAATGTGATACCTTGTCTCACAGTGACAGGGTGACAGACGGCCTTGGCTCTATAATGCAGAATTACCTTTTGTGCAGCTCTCCTACAACAAAGCTAAACACATCGACTCTCCCTAATATGCTAATTACTTTGGTGTGCTCCAGATGTTTTAGAAACACTGGAACAGCTTCAAAGGTCTCCTTGTTTTTCCCTTTTTTTAACTCTATTTTTGGCTTTGCCTTTGTGGACTATAGAGGCATTAGATCTTCCTTTGGCTTTGAATTCTGTATGGATGTGTAGCTAAATGGAAAGACTTATTGAGTTAAACTTCTTTGTGTTTAGTATGTTTGGATGCTCTAGTCCTTTTTCTGATATTTGGAAAGAGTTATCTTCTATCTGTATGTTTGTTCTGAAATCTATAGTTTTCATCAAGTGCTTAGCAAAAGTTCCTTCCTCTAAAGTAATCTTTGGCCTAATTTGCGTTTATATTTTTCTACTCCCCTCTATGTTAAAACGTCTACCTCCGATCTCAATTAAAAACATATTTATCCCTGTTTTCTGCTGCTGTTTCAGCGTCAGGAAGAAGTCAGTTTTGTTGCATTGCCTTGTGTGGCTCTGGTAGCCTTTTCATGTCTTAATTTGGGAGGCGGGATGAAAAGCTACTGAATCTGCAGAGCCGCTGATGGCTGAGTTCTGTTTTCTTCCTTGGGGGTTCTCAGCTTGTGAGAAGGGACACTGCTTTGTGGTGGCCGAGTGGTCCTAGCCTATGTCTCACTGCTCCTGTCAGCTGCTAAGTGACTAGCCAGGGTTGCAAACACGGCCCCCAAGCTGCCTTTACCGCAGTGGTTTGGAGTTTTCAGTTCATATTTATTGCTTTTGTGAAAGACAATAGACATGCTTTAATTTAAGTTCAACCTACTGAATATTAATAGAGGAGAACAAATGCAAATGTGAGGAGACTGAAATCTTGTGGGCCATTCAGTCTGTTTAACCTTCTCTCTCCAACAAAGGTTTTTGTTGGTGGGTGCCAGGGTTTGGGAAAATAAAAACGGGTTTGTGTGTTTGAAGGGAGGGGATGCTATTTCATTATTTCTCATTGACTACAAATAATTGAAAACATTGGTTGCAGGGCTTTGTTAGGTAAGGGAAAGAAAAGGCAGCTCACATTAGCTTGGCTAATGCTATAATAATGGCTATTCTGCCCTGTGGCATCGTAGTACATCTCGCTGACCTGGCTCTTCTGGATTGGACAGATGATATGACTTGGATTACAATATTCAGAATAAAATGGGGGTGGGTAGCCAATGTGCTTGAGGTATTAAAAAAAGGAGGGAAGGGGAAGAAAAAGCCACCTTTACCTAATCATGTTGACTGTCTACTTAAAAATAAATGTACATTTTCCCCGTGTTGATATACATAGAATGAACGTACTCAAAACGAGAAAGACTTAGTTGGTCATGTGAAGAACCATCAGCCCCTTCATGAAGGCTCTGGGGCTTTCACTTGCTTAAAAGGCAATTAATTCCCCATGTATGGGGCCCGTTCCCTAATCTGGGGCGTGAATCTGATTTCACTTTCTGATTTCAGTCCAGGTAGTCAGTCGGTTTTACTCTTTGGAATGGGGGAACCTTGGAGCTCTTTGCAGAGAGCTGATTAGGTCCAGTGGACCCACTCCTTGGATTTCTGTTAATGTAGTTCAATATTGCCATAGACCTTTCAGAGCAGCTTCTTCTGTTTTGCCTCAGATTGAGCTCCCATACAGTCAATTGAACTTCCCAGGTATTTTTCATGTAAAGTTTGCTAATTCAGTTTTCCTAAATCTGTACTTGCACAGTTGATGGGGGGGGGGTTATAAATTTTTTTCTTTTCATTCATAGTTGTTAGGTTTGAAAAAGAGTGCATTATCTGTGTTATTTTTTTTTAGCCTATATTTACCATATTAGCTTTGTGACAAAGCTTTCTAAACAGATCTTCTTTGCCTTCACAAAATCAAATTGATAAAAGGTAGAAGAATGCCCCAAACAAAACATTGTATGTGGATGTTTTACTGTGGGATTTATTATAATAGATTGTACAAGTTTCTTTAGTTCCCTGGGATTTCATACTTGTCTTGTTGGCTTGGACCCTGCTTTCCTCTGGGCCAGCAGCATCACCTGGGAATTTGTTAGACCCAGACACCCTGGGGGTGGGACCAGCAGACCGTGTTATCAAGCCCTCCAGGTGACTGTGATGTGGCTGCTCTTCACGACATCCTGCACTGGAGTATGTTATTCCTTATACTCAGAAATGATGTGAAAATAGATAACGGGGAAAACAGATGCATTAACCGTCCAGCTCCTGGGGTGTTCCTACATTCTTTAAGAAAGTTATCAAACACACAGAATGCTGTATCCGTAGAGTGTTCAGTGCAACTATTAGGTACCACTCAGATTTAATACAGGAATTAAAGGCTCAGAAGAGTGGTACCAGGGGTTGGAAGAGCAAAAATCAAAGGACCTCCTTGGGATTTTGGCTCCAAGGGCAAAACTCCGGAGCTGTGGCTTGGCAGATATATGCCAGGATTTCTGCCGTTGCCCAGCTGCCGATGCCCACGAAACTGGTGACCAGACAGTGCGGTCTGTAGACACTTGTGCCAGTGTAACTTCCTATTGGCAGAACCTAAATTAAATTACATTGGGAGCCCTGGGTGCTGGGTTAGGGTTAGGGTTTCAGCTGTAACCCACCAGTGTGACCTTGTTGCTTGCTAAAATACTCCCATAATACTTGGTAAATAGCTGCTTCTCGAGCCCCCTGAGGGCCTCTAGCCCCTTCGTAGGCTCTTTCTCCAGTTAGTAAAAGCACAGGCAGGATCCCCATGACTCTTCTGTTGTGGCATGGTGACATGTGAGGCAGTCGAAGGCCAATCTAGCTTATGGGCTAATGGATCATTGTGAAGGGCAAGCTGGGTAACAGGATTTCTAGTGTATGTGACAGGTACTGGATCCAAAGAGCAAGTCCAAAAAGGTTTTGTCCAAATGAAATTTATATCTATGACAACTTCAGTATCTCTAGAGCAATTATTTAGTACTGCAGGGATAACTAGTTAGATTTGATAATACTTGACATGTCTTCTTCCTTTCCACCCCCAAAAGATGTTTATATACTTTAAAAAAGAATCCTGAAGTATATTACTATGATTAAAAATTTCTGCTTGAATTTTCTACTCAATGTTTCTTCCTTGTTAGGCATTTCTCTCTCCTAAGGGGTCTCAAGTAGGATGAGGTGTACCCCCTCCCCCCACTCAAAATGTATATGTGCTTTTTAATCCTCTTCTATCCAGATCCTTGTCTGTCTCCATCAGCTGTTGCACAGGGACAACTGTGGTAAAGTGTGCTTCCTGATGTATTTTTTAAGTGTTTGTCCCCTTTTCTCATCTGTAGGGCTCCTGGGTAATGGCCAGTCTAAGGGATTAGGACCAGCATCAGAACAGTCAGAGAATGAGAAGGACGATGCATCCCAAGTGTCCTCCACTAGCAACGATGTTAGTTCTTCAGATTTTGAAGAAGGGCCGTCGAGGAAAAGGTTAGTACCCAAGGCTGAAAACTGATACCTTAAACCAGGGACTGACTCAAACTCAGGTGCCACTTTTTGTCACATGGGAACGTGAGCTCACTCACCCAGTATCCTGATTTTACTAGAGAAGTCAGAATTCTGGAATTTTTTTGGTGTGTGCGAGATACCTTGATTTTTAAATATTCTTTAATTATAACTAAATTAACAAATAAAACATGTTTCTACGATAAGGATTGGCTAGAGGGTTGCCAGCTTGTAATGCCTGCTTGCATTAACTGGTCATCGTAATTGATTTTCGTTAGTCGTAATCCAGAGGAGTATTTTAGGTGGTATTTTGCTACTTAAATGAGACATTTCTGAAAATTTAAAGAATTAAATATGCTGCTTTTTGTGAGTTTCTTTTCTTGATAGGAAAGCAAAATTTAAATTGTGGTCAGTTTTAATCTATTGGATCTTAAACAAGTTAGCAGATGTGGAATAGGTTCTTTGATTTATCAGCATATGACTTCCCTAACTATGTTTAAGATTGTTTGATAAGGAAGTTGAGTATGGTAGTTTGATAAGAGTTGGTGATATTCCTGGTCAAAATACGGCAATGACATTATATAATAATAATAATATAATAATAACCTTTTAAATTGGACATTTAAACCCTTTGCCTAGTACCTGCCTTATTGTATATCTCAAGTGTTTGCTTTTTTCCCCTTTAGAATTTCTAAAACTCATTTTGTTCTCTCTTTCAGTCATATACTTGATCTTTTCCTGGGTGACTAGGTTGATTATTTTTTTCTGTTAGAGTAGTTGGGGAAAGGATTTTTTTAAAAAAAATCCCCTTGTGTGGTCCTCTTTATTCATTCATTCTTTGGAATTAGAGTTCTTTTCAGAAAAAAATCTTGATGTATCTATCTAATGAAGAACTGAGTAAAATGGAAAAATAAAAGAACAAAATCAGCCAAACAAAATTAGATATCTGGAATCCTTAAAACTAAAATTTGAATTGCATAACTCAGCCTTACTTTCCTCCGACTTGCAGTGTCTTCATTTAAATAGCCCACAGTACCGAGAGTATTTATTTACTTCCTCATCTTCTCAAGCTTCAGCATTGTGTCTAGAAGATGTCACGTGATTTTTGTTATTAGTACCCTTGGAAAGCATATGCAGGAAAACTCTACCAGGGTATCGGGCTTCACATAGTCTCCTGTTTAAAGACCCTGAAAGATCATCTCATTGATGATCCTGTTATAGTACAGATATCCTGTAACTTCCTTTTGCCCCCACCTTCCCCACATTTTAAAGATTACTCATTATATGAAAGGGGTTTCGTGCGTGTGTGTAGATAGGTTGAAATGTGTAACCTCACCTGTGCCTCCCAACATGAGTGGGTGTTCGTTCCTGTGGCATCTCCATTCAAGGAGGTGCAAAATGGCAGCCCCCACTCTTTTAGCCTTGTGGCTGCCCCCATCCTCACCTGGCTGTGACCCAGTAAGCCTGTGGTCAGCATGTGGGTATGATCAGTAGGCTTCGTTCACTTGCAGGTGGCTCTTTACCACCCCCGGTTCCTGGGGCCTGTCTGAGATGACAGCACTCCTGGCTCGCTCTTTGCAGCTGGTCTTTCATGTTGCACCATAGCTCTGTGCAGAGTAGTCATTTAACTTCTCCAGGGCGATGGAAAAGAGAAATTCTATTCTGGTAGAGCTTACGCCACCAAGGAAGACTTAATGCAAATCTGCTTCAATTATCACTGTGCCAAGTATCTTGTCTCATGAATTAAGGATGCATAGCAGCATATTATTTAGTTATGGTGACACTATAGTAGTGAAATCCATCAGGGACATGTGTGGATTAAGGATTTACGTGTCAGGCTGGCCTGGGGTGGCCTTGATTACAGGAACAAGGCTTTGTAGCTTTCACATGTGTAGTTGGGGCATACATTTCTTCCAGTGGCGCAGCATATATAGCAAGTGTACAATAAAGGGTAGTTTTAAAATTAATACTTTAGGTTTTGATTCTTCATTGGTACCTAGTTCATGTGGTATGAACCCTGCCTTCTAAAAGATGATGGATGGATTAGAACCTGAATTCCTGGAGCTGTGTCAGAAATTCAGACCACAATGTTCCACCTTCCTTCACCTTTGCATATGTTGTATGTTTCTAATAAGAGTGTACTTTCTCTGGTGAAGATGACAAGTCAAGCCCAGAGTAACTATATATAGTGGTTTTGAAATGTTGATTCAAGCATCGGGTGGATTGTTGACTAAATGGCTTTACTTACCATTAGCAAAGGCCCGTTTTAAGATTGGCCATTTGGATTCTCATTTGGTATTTATACTTTCTAGGGACAAAAAGCTGAATCAGAAGAACCCGAGACTATGTTTTATGTTTTGTGCTTTGGAAAAAGAGTTCTCTTCTTTTTAGAATTAGATCAATTGCTGGCTATTCTTGTACACTTAAAAATATCTCCTGCTGTGCTCCACTTTTTAGGTAGATGTTTTTAGGATTGATTACTGTGTACTTTGTCCTGCTCAACAGAGAGAGAGAGAAGGAGGAAATTCCTGTTTGACTTCTTTCTTATAAAAAATAAAACTCTGTGGGAGAGATTGATGCCATCCACAGTTCCGACCTCAGCCAGTCTGACTTTCCAACTTGTAAACTGAAGTGATTACATTTTCTATCACGGTACATCTTTTTAAATCTTTAGGTGTAATTTAGCTTGTGTTTACAAAGTTTTATATTTCTGCAGTAAACCCCTTTGGCTATGCCTGTCTCCAGGTACTTGTTGCCATTGATTTTCTTGAAGTTGGAATCTTTTTGGCAGGTAGTAAGCAGTAGAATCCATAATTCTACTGGATTTTGATAATTCTTCACTTAGTATTTT
>PVKH010045960.1:0-10439 GCA_004027955.1 Chaetophractus vellerosus
GCTCTTATCTTTATTATTTCTTTCCTACTGCTTGCTTTGGGGGGGGGGGGTTGCTGCTCTTTTCCTAGTTTCCAGTTGTTCAGTTAGATCTTTGATTTTAACTCTTTATTCTTTTTTAATATAGTTATTTTGGGCTATAAATTTCCCTGTTAACACTTCCTTCACTGTATCCCATAAGTTTTTTTTAAATATACTTTTTAATTTTTATTTTTAAAAGAAACTTAGATTACATAAATATTACACAGAAAATATAGGGGATTCCCATATGCTCTGCTCTCTAGCCCTCCCACATTTTCCCACATCAACAACTTCATTAGTGTGGTACATTTGCCACAATTGATGAACACATCTTGGAGCATTGCCACTAAGCCATGATTATAGTTTACATTGTAGTTTACATTCTCTCCCGCACACTTTTGCAAGTTATTACAAGATCTACAATGGCCTGTATCTGTCATTGCAATGTCATTCAGGATAATTCCCAAGTCCCGAAAATGCCCCCAAATTATACCTATTTTTCCCTCTCCCCTCAGAACTGCCAGTGGCCACTGCCTTCACATTCATGATAAAAGTTCTTCCATTGCTTGGGTCACAAAAAGTCTACAGTAGAACAACTGTAAGTCTACTCTAGTCCATCGTCCATTCCTCAATCCTGAAGATTCTGTGATGGTGATGCCCACTCCACCTCTAATTGAGAGGGAGCTTATATCCCATGGGGCAGATGGATGGGACTTTCTTGCTTGCAGTTGTGGACACTCTCTGTTCCTTGAGATGATCATTGTCAGTCATCATCTCCTTGTTAGTTGTCCTGGGTGAGTCCAATGAACTGGATAGTAAGTGTTGCAAGTCTTTGGGATTCAGGGTCCAAGTGGCACATGGACAGCCCAAAGATTTGTCTCTTTGACATATACCTATCAACTCTAGTACTAACTATAGGTTCATCTGTAAGAAAAACACAATTGAGTCCAATTCTATCACACTGGGGCGTGTAAATTCCAAAGTAGGGCCCACTGGCAGGTTACCAAACTCTTGAGTTGTCTGCCCTGCCTATAGTGTCTGGATGTCTCTAGAGCCCTCAGGAGCCCTGCTATTTGAGGTAATATTTACTTTGGCAGTCAATGAGTTCCTGCTGAGATGTGCATAAGTATAACCTCAGAAATGACTTTCTGACTCACTTTTAAGTCTCTTAGTCATATAAACACATTTGCCCCATAAGTTTTAAGTTGTATTCTTGTTTTCATTCATCTCAATATACTTACTCATTTCACTTGCAATTTCTTCATGGACCCACTGATTTGTTTAGGAATGTGTTGTTCAGCCTCCACACATTTGTGATTTTACCTCTCTCCTGTCTATTATTGATTTCCATCTTCATTCCCTTTTATCTGAGAAGGAGGTGCTTTGTCTAATTTCAATCTTTTTATATTTATTGAGACCTTCCTTTTGACTTGACATGTGGCCTATCTTCGAGAAAGATCCATGAGCACTTGAGAAGAATGTATAACCTGCTGAGTTTGGGTGCAAAGCTCTGTATATGTGTGCTAGGTCTAGCTTGTTTATCATAGTCTTCAAGTTCTCTGTTTTCTTGTTGATCTTCTGTCTAGTTGTTCTATCTAATGATGTGAGTGGTGTGTTGAAGTCTCCAACTATTATTGTAGATATGTCTATTTCTTCCTTCAGTTTTTCCAGAGTTTGTCTCATGTATTTTTGGGCACCCTGGTTATGTGCATAGATATGACTAATATTTCTTCCTGGAGGGTTGTCCCTTTTATTAATGTATAATGGCCTTCTGTGTCTGACAGCTTTTTTCCATTTAAAGTCTGTTTTGTCTGATATTAGTATAGCTACCCCTGCACTTTTTTGGTTACTGTTTGTGTGGAGTATCTTTTTCCAACCTTTTACTTTCAGCTGGTTTATATCCCTGGGTCAAAGGTAAGTCTATTGTAGGCAGCATATGGATGCCTCATGTATTTTTTAACCATTCTGTCAGCCTATATCTTTTGATTTTGAAGTTTAATACATTCACATTCAATGATATTATTGTAAATGCATTATTTACTTCCACCATTTTATTCTTTGGTTTGCATGTGCCATATCTTATTTTCATCTGCCTTTTTACTCTTTTTGGTTATACTTTCTGCTATTCTTGTCTTCTGTATTTTCCTCCAAGCCTCTCTCTCTTGTCTTTTTCTTTCAGGCTATAAAGCTCCCATTAATATTTACTACAAGGTTGGATTTTTAAATGAACTCTCAGTTTCTGTTTGTTAGTGAATATTTTAAATTCACCTTCATATTTGAAGTATAGTATTGCTGGATAAAGAATTTTCGGTTGGCAGTTTTTCTTTTTCAGTATCTTAATTGTATCATACCACTGTCTTCTCACCTCCACTGTTTCTGATGATAAATCTGCACTAAGTCTTACTGGGCATCCCTTGTATGTGATGGTTTTCTTCTCCTTTGCTGCTCTCAAAATTTTCTCTTTACCTTTGATGTTTGACATTCTGAGTAGTATGTGTCTTTGAGTATGTCTATTCAGATTTATTCTGATTGGGGTATGCTGAGCTTCTTGGACATGTAAGTTCAATTTTTCATGAGATATGGGAAATTTTCAACTATTATTTCCTCAAATACTCTTTTTGCCCTTTTTCCTTCTTTTCTCCTTCTGGAACTCCCATGACATATGTGTTCTTGCATTTCATGTTTCATTCAACTCCCTGAGCCCCTGCTTAGTTATTTCTATTCTTTTCTCTCTGTGTTCTCTCTTTTCAATGTCAGCTGTTCTGTCTTCTGTATCACTTATTCTTTCTTCTATAATTTTGAGTTGCTGTTGTGTGCCTCTAATGTGTTTTTTTAAATCTCACCTATGATGTCTTTCATTCTGATGAGCTCTGTTACTTTTCTATTCAGGTTTTCAGATTCTTCTTTGTGCTCACTCAGTGTCTTTTATATATATATATATATATATATAATTTTTTAAAAGAAATTTTAGATTACATAAATGTTACATTAAAAGTATAATGCCCCATATGCCCCACTCCTTCACCCTCCCACACTTTCCCACATTAACAACATCCTTCATTAGTATGGTACATTTGTTACCATTGATGAACCCATATTGAAACATTGCTACTAACAATGGATTACAGTTCACATTATAGTTTACACTTTGTCCTGCACAATTTTGTAAGTTGACACAATATACAATGGCCTGTATTCATCACTGCAATATCATGCAGGACAAATCATAAGTCCTGAGAATGCCCCCATATTACACCTATTCTTCCCTTTCCCACCCCTCAGAAACTCTGGTGACCACTGCCTTTATATCAGTAATAAGTTGCTCAGTGTCTTGATGTCCTTTAATTCTTTAGCCATATTGTCTTTCAACTCATTAATTTGATTTTGGGAATTTGTGTGCATCTCGATTATTTTGTCTCAAATCCTGTGTCTTTCCTGGGACTTTGATATATTCCTTTTTGGGGGCCATTTCCTCCATTTTCTTAGTATGGCTTGTAATTCTTTGCTGATGTCTAGGCATCTGATTAGGATCGTGAATCTACTCAGAGGCTCAATTTCTCTCTCTTTCATAGAGATTTAGTGAGGAGGATGTGTTTTTACTGCTGTTCCTTGATTCTTGCTTTAAACAGATCTGGGGCTTTAAGATTGTCCCTGTTAATTGCTCAAATCTGGGCTCTGGACCCAATAATGGGTTGCAGACCCTCTTGGGGAAGGAAGATGTAAGACTGGAAAAAGCCTCTCTTTATTTACTTTTAATTTCCTCACAGGCACTTCTTTGATCTGGCAGCAGATGGCACCCTTCAGCAGTCCTCTCAGTTCAATGCCTGGTGGAAGTGTTTGCTGCAACAAGGACTGGATTAATGTGACAGAGGATCCTGCCTGGAGGCTAAGAGCCTCATAATTCCAACTTTCTCAGAGGTAGTTCTCCAACCTTTGCTGGCAGCCCCCTCCCTTTTCCTGGGTAGGGAATAATTCCACTCCTTTCTGCATCTTCAGCAACCAGTCCTGGTCAGTAGAGAGGGAGTTTGAGAGGGCTAGATTTCTTTAGTCCCTTGCCAGCTCCCAAGGCAAACAATGGCGTGGCCCCACCCAACCTGGAAAGGCTTGTAGGACACAGCAGACCAAATGTTTGGGTCAAAAGCTCTCAGCCTTAAGCTGTATCCTTCTTTTTCTTGTTTCCTGGAAAGGTCATTCCCTGGGGCCTCCTTTGTCTGTAGCTGCTGGCCTGAGGCCCATGAATGAAAAAGTGTCTATTTGGTGGGGGAGGATGTTGACTGTTGCAGCTGACACTTTCAGCTCATAGTTTTGCCTTTGAGATTCTTTTCCTTTGCCCTCTCTCTTCTGGGTGTTGTCCAGCCTTCCCCTGGTGTCCTAAACCCTAGAAGATTTTTTTCTTGGCTGCTTCTGCATGTTTTCTAGATATTTTTCTCTTTTTACTTTTTAAAAATTAAAAAAAAAAATTATTCCCCCCCATCCCAAGATGGCTCCTTCATCTGTCTGCTCATTATCTGCTCATCTGCTTTAGGAGGCACTGGGAACTGAACCTGGGACCTCCCATGTGGGAGGTGAATGCCCAACTGCTTGAGCCACTTCTGCTCCCTGATGGTTGTGGCATCTGCTGGTTGCAGCGTCTGCTGGTTGCAGCATCTGCTGGTTGTGGTGTCTGCTTGTTTTGGCTTCTGCTTGTCTTCTTTAGGAGGCACCAGGAACTGAACCTGGGGCCTCCTGTGTGGGAAGCGGGCACCCAACTGCTTGAGCCACATCTGTGCCTCTCTTTTTACTTTTTAAATGTGACTGCTGGAAAATTTAAAATCACATATGTCACTTGTATTATATTTCTATAAGACTCTTTTGCTTTAATCATAGAATTTATCCTGGTGCCGGGGGCAGTTCTGGCATATGAGGTTGTTGGCAAAGTAATCACCTGGATCACCACAGCAACATACCCATCTCATCTCTGCCCCAATCTGTCTTTTTGCTATGGCCGTGGTGTTTTTCTAAGACATTAACTTGGCTTCTACTTTATGTTTGGATAAAGGCTGACTTCTTCAGAGTACCCGATCCTCCCAACCCCCTGCTGGCATCATCACATCCCTGCCATCTTCTTGAACACAGGATATGCTTTACCATGACAAACTCCTTGTAATTGCCTAAACTCACCCTCTCTTCAGTTATTCATTCAACAACATTTTAAAAGAATGAACTATGAGCCAGGCAGTGATCTAGGCATTGGGGAAATTAGCAGTGAATAAGACAGACAAGGACCCCATTCTCAGGGACCTTATGTTCCTTATATCCCAGTGGTGGAGTCAACATGTCAATTCCTCTGCCTAGAATAAATTCTCTCTTTCTTGCAAATAACTGGAGCCACCTGTCTAGGAAGCCTCTCCTGACAAACCTCCTGCCCCCAGTCTGATCTCTCATAGCATCCTACCTTCCTTTTATCATGTTTTTAACATGGTCTGTTTATGTTTATGTTATGTTATGTTATGGTTTTTTTTTAATTAAACATTTTATTTAGAGGTAATTGTAGAGTTACATGAAGTTCTAAGAAATAATACAGAGAGATTCGATGTACTCTTTATCCAGTTTCCTCAATGATAACTTCTTGCAAAACTATAGTACAATACCACAACCTGGATATTGACATTGATACATTCTACCGATATTGTTTAGATTTCCCCAGTTTCGTTCTATTTGTGTATGTCCATGTGTAATCAGTTCTATGCAATTTTGTCAAGTGTGTAGGTTCATGTATACACTCCCACAGTCAGTGTACAAAACATTTACATCACCAGAGAGATCATAAATCAAGGTGCCACACCCACTTTCCTCCCACCCTTCCCTGTCCCCAACCCTTGGCAACTACTAATCTGTTATCCATTTCTGTAATTTTGTCACTTCAAAAATGTTATGTAAATGGAATCACCCCATATGTAATCTTTCAAGATTGGCCTTTTTCATTCAGCATCATTTTCTGGAGATTCATCTAGGTTGTTGCATGCATCAACTATCGGTTCTTTTTCATTGCTGAGAGTATTCTATTGTATGATGTACCATCTTTTGAACTACTCACCTGTTGAAGGACAGCTGGGTGTTTTCAATTTTTAGCTATCATGAATAAAGCTGCTATGGACATTCAGGCACAGGTTTATGTGTGAACATAAATTTTCATTTATCTAGGATAAGTGCCCAGGAAGGCAATTTATGGGCCATCTGTATGTTAGTTTATTTATCATCCTCATTAGACTGTTTGTTGTTTGAGAGCAGGTTCTTAGTTCTACTCATATTTGCATCACCTGTACTTAGCATGTGTGTGACATGCAGAAACACTTAATAAAACACAAGAAAATATGGAAGGACAGAAAGAAGGAAGGAAGAAGGGAGAAAGGAAAGGAAGAGAGGGAGGAAAGAAGTCGACCTTTATTGTCAGTTGTTAACTATTCCCATCCCCATGCCTCAAAGCATCATCTAAGTTTAAAAAATGAGCCCAGTGACACCAGTGCTAGAGCAGTGCCTGGCACACAGTAGTTGCTTAATAAATATTTGTGAAATAATTTAATGAGTACTCTCCTCATCCCTTCTCCATCCTCCCATCACCCTACTTCATCACTCAAGCACAAGCATGGGCACACACAGACACACACATGCACACTTTGGGGCCATGATTGTAGGAATATTTTCCTGGAACAAAGCAAATAGCTCACAAATGAGCTGTTGCTTCAAAGCTTGGCCAACAACCCCTTTGGCCTTGTCTGGGTGACTGCTTGGGGAATTACACATGAAGGGTTTGGGGAACCAGCAGCTTGGTGGACTCATTCCAACCAGAGTACAGGATGCACTTGAAATAAAGAATGCTTCTGTGTGGTTCATTAAGCTCCTTTCTGTTCCTCTCTATTAGGCATGCCCTGCAAAGCTATGACACTCAAAAGTGGAAGAGTCAGGCGGAAATAAAAACACTCCACTTCAGTGCCTAAACCATGTGCCCCTTAATCTGAAGTAAATTTGTGACAACTGATGGATTTCTCTTTCAGACAGTTGTGGAGAAGGCTTACTTGTCCTAGTAAATCAGACACAGGCTTCATTATTTTTAGTCTTGTTAGAAAATGTTACCATGGCAACTGCACCAGCATCTAGGGCAAATGTTATCTCTTTAAGTCAATAAAATGAAGAACTGCTTTGAGGGGGAAGAAATGACTTTTCAATAAAATTAATTTCTTCCAAGTCTTCGCCATTCATCTTCATTTGTAAGCCCGGATTTTTACCCCTGTAAATAAGGGATATTAAAAGAACATACAACTCTGTAAGATTCAAGGCCAACTTTCCTATATCTGTGTGCAGAAAACCATTAATTCTACAGTGTCCTTGAAACACATGGCTTCGTTTATAGCTTTTTTCCGCCTCTGAGGAAGGCATAATGCGAATTAATTTGACCTGTGGGCAGAGCATTGTGTGTTTTGAAAGGACAATGGAGAAAAGCATATTGGAGCATGCACATCTTTTTGAAACTGTTAAGGAATCATTTTAAGAGATGCAACAATCATCTTAGTTCCTGTTGGCCCTCAATTAGTACCTTGGGGACACAGTTTTGGCTCTATTGTGTTGACTTCATCCTTGGTCAAAACTAAAATTATTTGGATGTGTTCATGAAGATTTATTAATATGTTGAATTTTGGAACTGTGGTAAATGTCTTAGTTTGCTAGGGCTGCTGTAACTATGTCCCACAAGCTGAGTGGCTTAAGCAACAGAAATTTATTGCCTCACAGTTCTGGAAGCTAGAAGTCCAAAATCATGCTCCATCTGAAGTCACTATAGAAGAATCTGTTCTGTGCCCCTCTCCTGGCTTCTGGCGGTGGCTGGTAATCTTGATGTTCCTTGGCTTGTAGATGTACCGTTTCAATCTCTGCCTCATCATCACATGGCCTTCTCTGTGTGTCAGGTTCCTCTTCTTACAAGGACATCAGTTATATTGGATTGGGGCCCACCCTAATGCAGTGTGGCCACATCTTACCTAAT
Organism: Chaetophractus vellerosus; assembly: GCA_004027955.1. Classification (NCBI taxonomy): domain Eukaryota; kingdom Metazoa; phylum Chordata; class Mammalia; order Cingulata; family Chlamyphoridae; genus Chaetophractus; species Chaetophractus vellerosus. The sequence continues at coordinate 8,036 of PVKH010045960.1, forward strand.
CACATCTTCAAAGACCCTATTTCTAAATAAGGTCATATTTGTAGGACCAGGGATTAGGACTTGAACATATCTTTTTGGGGGACACAATTCAACCATACAATTAAAGCTTGTACCCCCAGTGTGTGAGGTTTGGACCTTAAGAAATAGATCTAACAATTCAGCTTTTATTCCCTGCTGAAAAGTGTACTGTTAATTTAGTGTCACATCAGAGAACCTCAGGTGACTGGGGTTGGTGTCCACACATGGGCCATGGATTAAGAATGCTGGTAATGTCTCATAGCCCTCAAATATTTTATTTCATTTATTCTCAGATTCACATTTAATACTTTGAAATCAGGATAAACCTAAATAATTGATGGCATGACAATTTTTTGTTGTCATCTTTTTTATTTCTTAGTGGTCTACCCAATGATGATGCGTTCTCTGGGAAGTAAAGAGAAACATTTACTGCCTGCTCATCATGGATCAATCACTGTGCGAAACACTTTATAGACATTATTTTGTTTAATTGTCACACGAATCCTATGAAGGAGACATTTTCAATTTATAGGCAGCTCAGATTTGGGAGGTTACAGGACTTGTCCAAGATCGCTAGTTGCAGTTGGTAAGATTTGAATGCAAATCTGTCTGAATTCATTGTAATATGACCCCTCGGATGTTCTCTCTGACTAGCCCTCAGCTTGTTCTATTCATAAAATAGTTTGCAAATCCTTAAATTCCAGCCCTGGGAACGACCTTATGAGTTATGGTGTCCAACCCCCTTGTGTTACAGTTGAAGAAACTGAAGCTGAGAGGAGTGACTTGCCCAAGATAGTCACAGAGGAAGTTGTGCCACTGAGAAACAGCAGGGCCCAGCTACAGAACACAGTGTTTCCAGGCTCTGTGAATGTCTCCATCCCTTCACACAGTCTGGGCCAGACCTGGGTTGCATAGCCACTGCTCTGAGGCACAGACACTGTGCTCATTCCTCTTCGTTGTCAAGATGATTGCTCACATGCGCCCCTTCCCCGCTCTCCTAGTTCTCCTGATGAACCTGTACCTTAGGACTCGTTCTCCAAGGTGACAGTGAATTCATGTGAAGATGATGATGGAACAAAACAAGAGAAGTTTCTCCAGGATCTGTTCTTGGAGACATTGCCCACATCTTTGCTACTTCAAGAGAATGACTTTAATGGTGGGAATTTCCATGTAGGTGGAAGAGAAGGTGGCAGATGCAGAGACTGGTGCAGAGATGTCCTCCAGATGATCAGGGCCTTGAGTAGCCTTTGGAATCACACTGTAACTTCTTGTCATTCTGAGCATCCAGAGGCAAGTGGCATGGCATAGTACAAGGATCTCAAAAATTGAGATCCATACACCATTCCCCTTTTCTAACCCATGGCAAAGCTGACCTCCGCACTGGAAATGGGTTCACATGCCTTTTTAAAAATTTATATTTTAATTTTTCATACTTCCTCTTTTTTTCTTTATTAGAGAAGTTGTGTGTTTACAGAACAATCATGCATAAAAAACAAGATTTTCATACACCACTCTATTATTAACAACTTGCATTGGTGTGGAATAGTTTTTATGATTGATGATAGCACATTTTTATAGTTGTACTACCGAATACTGTTCACTGTTTAGTGGAGTTCCATGGATTTTTAAAGATATATTTATTTTATTACATATCTCCCCTTCCCCCCTGTTGCGGCGACGCGCCGAGACTTGGTCACTGCGCAGGCGTGGCTTTCCCCGCTTGTGGGCGGTTTCTGCTTCTATTCACGGCTGGCTCTTGCTTCAGTTCGCGGGTGGCTGGCTGTGCTCCATTCGCGGGGGACCTGCCCTGCCCGTGGCGGCTTTTGCTCTGTCCGTGGCAGCATTTTGCCCTGCCCACGGCGGCTCTGGCCCGCCCATGGCGGCTTGCCATTCTCAAGGCGGTCTGCCCGCTAGGAGAGGTCCCCGGGAACCGAACCCGGGGCCTCCCATGTGGTATGCCATCGCCCTATCCACTGGGCTATTGAGCTGGCCCCTCCACGGATTTTTTTAAAAAAAATTTATTCTGTTACTCAGATGTCTTTTTAACACAGTGACCCAGGCAGCCACTTCCAGTTGACTGGTGTTGCTAACAGGGATGAAAGTGAACCTGTTTGTCATCACCAGTGTTGTAGAAGGCTTCGGAGACAGTTGGTTATAAAATAACTCTGAGCCTCCATTGTTACCAAAGTAAAAAGGAGAAGATAATAACTGATTCCCAGAATTATTGTAAAGTTTAGAGATAACATATATAAGAGAACAGCAGATTCCATGGTTCCTGGTATATAGTAGCTGCTTAGTGACTGCAAATTGTCAATTTTATAAGGTTAACGCTGAAGAGCAGCAGATACGATGCCATAGGTCCGCATTATAAGGAAGCTGGAGATAA
>PVKH010045961.1:0-10445 GCA_004027955.1 Chaetophractus vellerosus
CCAATCCCTTTACTTCACTGGGATGAAGTTTTCTCATGTTTAAGTGAATTAATTAAACAGATAATAAAACACCTACCGAGGGCTGATCACGTTTTGAGCACTGCAGAATAATAACTCATTCACTGAGACCTCACAAAAACCTTATTAGCTGGTATTTTCAGGCCCGTTTTTATGGTTTACGACTCTGAGGCATGGAGGAGTAAAGTAGCTTTTCCAAGTTCATACAACCAGTAAATGGGGAAATCTGGAAACTAATTCAGGCAGTCTAGGACTTAATCACACTGATTAGATTAGGCAGTTCATTCTGTCCCTGAGAACAGAAGCAACACCTGCGCCATTGTTCTTAGTTCTGCCCTAGTCTTCCTTCCATATGAAAGACTAAATTTTTAAGACAGCTATTATATTGCTACTAAGTTTTTCTAACTCAAGTTAAATTTTATCAGTTACTTCATTTTTTTTTACGTTGGATCATTTCTAAACCCTTCAATTTCAATAATCCCAATCTGACTATGTGGAAAATCAGGATTATGATTGGCTACATGGTCTGCCTCTTAACTAAAAATTTATATATATATTTGGACAATGCCTCTTGTTTATCCAGAATTCAAAAATTTTGTGAATTAAAAAAAGTTTTCATAGATTCCATACTGGATTTAATAAAGAATTAATAAAGCTTACCAACATGGATATTGCTATTCTGCTTTAAATACTAGGCAAGTCTGAATTTGTTAAAGCATTCATAATAGCTATTACTTCTCCATTTGCAAACCTGTGTAAGGTCAAATAAAGTGGACATGAAGGACCTTGGAGATTATTTTCACATAAAATTGCAATGCCCCCTTTTATATCACAACTCTATCAAAAGGGATTCCTGAGAACATTTAGACAAACACGACATTTTTGCTCTGTTTGTCAGTAATACATATTTATTTCAAAATAAAATCTAATCTGCCGCTTTCTATTTTTGCATCTTAAAAATAGCTCAAAAGGCTCTTAGATCTTCATACTGATCCATATACATGTGTCTGCAATTGGATTAGATAAACAGAACTTCATGAAAATGAGGTAGAGTTAAGCTATTTCATGGTCTGGTTTCTTATTAAGAAATAATGTAATTTTATCTTGGGTCCATGGTATCCTGGTGCTAGACAAATGCTGAAGCCAAATGCAGGCTTTTATCAAAAATAAAACTGACTTACAGCCAAGGTTCTGGTTTTCAGCTAAGATGCTTTGCATCTATGGCAGCTTTGTACTTCATAGACTAATTGCTATAATACATGATTACTGATGCAGAATCCTCCGTGGTTTCTTTTGGTCTAGTAGATTTTTATATTGAAAATTGAAGTTTTAACATATTTAATAGTACAAGTGACTAACTTGTCAGAAATTTCTGCACTTAAACCCTGACAGCATTATTCCCCTGCAGTGAAAATACCTTTCCCTTATCCCCATGCTTCCACCCACACTTCTGCCTGCTTACCACCAATACTGCTCAGATTGTCAGATGCTGGCATCTGGTAAATCCAATTCTTACTGGCCCAGAGAATGTACTAATTATATCCTACAGCTAATTAGAAAGCAGCCTCTTTGCTAGAGAACAGTTTATTTAGCTCATCAATGGATAAGACTTGGGTTGAATCTTGATTTAAAAATCAAAGGGAAATGGAAATGGGGTGAGGAGGAGGAAAAAATATCCTTCATAAAGTAGGATATCCTGTCAATTACATTTTTATAAAAGAACTAGAGATTTTGTATGAGGGCAGAACGGAGAGGAATTTATACTAAAACACTAAAACTAGAGGAATTATAGATTGTATCCATATTTCAGGAACCTTATTTACAAAACATAAGTATAATTGTTTTAAACCCCAAGATAGTTGTAATAGCTGCTTCAATGACCAATTTGAAAACTACTCAGATTATTTTGAAAAGAATGGGATGTTTATGTTTTATTGATTAATGTTTTATGAATCACATGTATAGTTCAATACTTATGTTAAATATTATTGAACAGTCAACTTTTTCTGTATTCATGTTGTTTATATAGTATTTATTAAAGAAAAGATACAGTTCTTCACATTATCTGTGCTTTAACCATGAATTTGGAATTGGCAAAATCTTGGGCAGGTATTAACAAATGAAATATGTAAGTGATAGCCTGATCCATTTACTGTTTTTTTTTTTTCCTTTATCTTCACAATAAAACTTGATCACCACCAGCAGCAAGGACATTTTCATGAAAGTTTTCAAAACTGCTACCAACTTACGATGACTAGTTAAAATACAAAGCATCATAACACATTAGGTTGGTGGTTCTTCATCTTGGCAACACTTTAGAATCATGTAGAGAAGTCTGTAAAAAATACAGTGAGATACCTTTTCACACCAACTAGAATGGTTATTATTACAAAAAAGAACCAAACAAAGAGAAAATAACAAGAGTTTGAGAGGACGTGGAGAAACAGGAAGACTTGTTCATTGTTGATGGGAACGTAAAACTCTGCAGCCCACTGTGGAAAACAGTTTGGTGGTTCTTCAGAAAGTTAAGTACATAATTACTATATGACCTGGAAATCCCACTTCTAGGTATGCACCCAAAATAATTGAAAGCAGAGACTCGAATAGGAATTTACACACTGATAGTGTCATTATTCACAATTTCCAAGAGATGGAAGCAACCCAACTGCCCATCAACAGATGAATAGATAAACAAAATGCAGCATACACATACAGTGGAATATTATTCAGCTGTAAAAGGAAAGAATTTCTGATTCATGTAACAACATGGGTTGAACCTTGAAGACATATTGAATGAAATAAGTCAGACACAAAAGGAGAAATATTGTATACTTTCACTGATATGAGATAATTAGAATAAACAAATTCATAGAGTCAGAAGTGGGATATAACTTAACAGGGGCCAGGATGGGGGTAGAGAATGGGGAGTTAATGAATAATTTGTAAAAAGTTTTTTTTGGGGGGTGATGGAAAAGTTTTGGTAATGGACGGTGGTGACTGTAGCACAATGCTATGAATGTAATTAGCTCCACTGAATTATATATTAGAATGTGGTAAAAAGGGGAAGTTTTACATTGTATATTTTTATACAAACAAAATTTTTTAAAAAAACCATAAGACTGTACAATGCAAAAAGTAAAACCAAATGCAGACAAAAACAGTGAACCCTAATGTAAACTATGGACTATAGTTAAGAGTATACTTACAATAATACTATTTAATCTGGGACCATAGTTAATAGAATAATTATAATATACTATTGCATCTGTTGTAACAAAGGTGCCACACTAGTTCAAAGTGTGAATTATAGGGAAAACTGTGTGCATGTATGGGGGGGGGGTATGGAAACTGTATTTTCTGCATTTTTTTTTCTGTAAACCTACAGCTACTCTAATTTGAAAAAAAATACCCAATCTTGCCACATCCCACGCACTAATTTATTCTGAATCTCTGAGCATGGGATCCAGGAAACATTTTTTAAAAGTCTTCCAGGTGAGTCAAATGTGTACTTAAGACTGAGATCATTTTATGGGAAGGTTGGTCTTGAAAGATTGAGAAGTCTTAAGAAACTTTGTTGAATTGCTTAAGAAACAGATAAAAGCAGGAAGTCAATTAATGAAAAGAATTAGTTGCTCAGATTAGACAACTCAGAGATGCTGTTTGTGTCCTATAGAGCATAGGTTTTTAAGGGGTCATAGTTCACTCCTAGAAGCTGATGAAAAGCTATGACACCTCCCAGAAAAGGGCAGGTGCATTGAAACTGGCATGGAAAGTGATATGCTTCATTCGTAGAGAACCAGAGAAACAGAATGTCTGGAGAAAAATCCCTGAACAAAAGGGAAGTAAGAACTGTTCTGAGATGGAATAGCTAAAATTAAGAAATGATGCCCAAATATTGTATGCACTGTACCATGTAGGCAGAGATTATATTGATTTAGAAAGGCCTCTGTGTGAAAAAACTTTCTTAAATGACATTTGCTTTTCTCATTTTAATAGAATAGTTATATAAGCTTCCTGTGAAGACCTAATTCTTTCCTGAAATATCCATTTCCCCATCCTACACTGAAAGCAAAGGCTCATGCATGGCTTATTCTAGTCTATTGCTCTGTACCATTTTTCAAAAAGAGTTTTCTGAATTTACTCTATTCCCTTTCCTTTAAATAATATTAGACTGATGCTACTGAGGCAAACCCCCAAATTTCAAAGTCCTTTAGATTTCAAACTCAAATTACTAAAGCACAGAGAAGCTATCCAATTCAAGGTCCTTTTTTTATATTTCAAATTTTATTTCATTCTTTCTCTCTAGAATTTCCACTCAATGCAGCCTGATTTTCCTTGAGCAGTTCTTATACCATCTCATTCCAATCATGCTCTTAACAGTTTCTCAAACCACCTTTCTATATTACAACTCCAGAAGTATAACTTCAGCGTTAAAATCAGTTCTGAAGCTATTCTAACTATATTCACTCAGCCCAATAAATCCTAGCTTATTCTGTGCTGGTTTTAACACAGAGTTATCAGGGTATCAGGGAGTATGAATAAAAGAATTCTTTAGAAGTTATAATATTTTTAATTAATTGGTTTGCAAACATATTTCAATACTTTTTAAAATTTAAGAGTATTTCAAGATTCCTATTCATGCTTTTTTAGTCTTTTCCGTCAATCCATTGTCCTTGACGATGTTATTAATAGAAAAGTAGTAGTCTAAGTTCACAGCATAGCACATGCTTCCAGCATGGGCAGGAATGAAGAACTGATAAAGAAACTAGAAAAGTAAAACCTGTAAAATAAAAGTGCACATCTATATATCTATGTATCAATGAAAAAGGTAAAGTACCCCAGCAAACAATGGCACATTTAAGGAATATTAAAGATCTGACACAAATAACATGGTGTTTCTATTTTTGTTGTACTAACAGGTGACATGTTTGATTGAATATTAAAATATCTGTAGCACTGAACCTCATGAAGAACTTCATTTAAATCACAACTTGAAATACTGGTGTTCTGAAAACCATGTTTAGTTTTATTGCAGTCATTGGTACTGATCAGTTCCCTTTGCTGAGTGCGTATTACAGAACACTTACACATGTTTATACGGGACTTACTTGAAATCAGACCACCGACATGGTAATTGATGGCTTCCATTATAATTTCCTCCACTCTCCTAAAAGCAAGCAATTTCAACTTTTAAAACGGATATACTTTTGTAAATTCAGAAACTGTTTATGGTTTATTACACATCATTTCAATATGGATCATAAATGGAAAATCCATAGGGAAAAAAGTATAAAGCTTGGATCATTCCAAAGTTATCCCTAAGAAGCAGACAAATTTAGACAAGGTCTAAACTTTTGCAAACTTGTAAATATTCATTAACTATTTAAAGAAAGGCAGTAGAATCCAGGCACTCCTGCCAATATATTCAGGTTATTTCAAAAGAGCACTTTTTGATTTCTATAAATTTTACCAAGAGTTCCTGAGGAATATGATATCTTTATCCAGAATACTATATATCTTTCATTATCAAAATTTCCTTTGCAGTTTATAATCATCTAAAACTATGTGTGATACCAAAATGTGAGACGTCATGTTCATCTGCAAATTTTCACTTCTTATATAATACTTGTAAATAGCACCTATCCAACAGCAATTGCATCAAAGTGTAAGATCAACTTCTAAGAATATTTACTTTTAATAGATCAAGTTTCAGTTCTTCTGTAGCCTACTGTATTGCACTCTAGCCATGAGTCACAACTTTTATGAGACTCGGCCTACAGTAGTTTTAAAGAACTTAGCCAAGAGACTATAATTATGTTATTCATTTACCTGCAGCCTGTGCATCAAGCAATGGTTCAACACATTATTAGGGCAGTGAATGCTGGAAAACAATGAGTAAAAGTTAGAACACAGAAATATAAAATAAAATCTAAAGTAAAAATTAGTGTTTGTAGAAGAAACTCAAATTAGAATTAAAGTTGCATCATCTAACATCTCACTCAAGTTCAAATTTTATTAATGTCAAGAACCCAACCAAAAGAATTCCATGCTTAAACCATTTGGGGATGAGTATATTTGCAGGTATACGAAACTACTGCAACCTTGAGCTACCAGCAGGGCCATTTTTAAAACTGATAACTACTAGTCTACTAGTTTCAAGCTTGAAAAATTAAATTACAAGTAATGTTAGAAAGGGCAGTTTAACAGAAGTAATCATCAATGTTTCATTTACTCAAGGATAACCAGCCCCCACCCACCACCTAGATAACTGAACACAGCCAGATAAACAGTTGCCTGCAAGTCATAGTACACGCATGCATGCACACACACACACAGTATTCAAAAGAAATGCTCATCTACAAAAATCAGTCAGCAGACTAGTAAAACAAATCATGTAGATCAGTGTGGATTTCAAACTTGAGCTAGAGAACAACCTTTGTTTAGCACATAAAAGAAACTATGCCTGGTTGGAATACTGCCTTACCATTAAGTGATCTGCCGATAACTTGTGGCTCAAAATCCTGTTATCATCAGAGTTCTTCCTTTAGTAGCACTATACACACTGTGATGTTGAGATAACATGTACACTTCATAAGCAAGATATAATGGAAGCAGAAATTGCTCTGCTCATTTAAACAGTTTTATTTATGAATGCTGAACAGCATGAAATTGTGGTTATTTGCAGTTCCTCGTTAATAACACCTCATATTATTCCTGCACTTTGACATTCAATATTTTCTCCTTTACAATTATTTGAATTCCCTCTGAAGAGAAGTTAAAAAGATGTAATTGTACCCATGGTTCAAATAGCAAGATAGGAAAACAGTTTAGTTTAGAATTGTGGTGAGATCCAATGAGTTTTTGGCCTCCTTCAGTGTTCTAATGGATAAAATAGCTGCTGCTTCCAAAATGCAAAATGCCAGAATGATGTTACTTTTCTCAAGGAGATTGTCCAAAACATAGTTCTATGGTTAAAAACCCCTTAAGTGTGTCAGACTCTATCAGAGAAATTCGGTTGTTCTCATTGAAAAAAAAAATCTATAAAATATAAGTAACAAAGATATAGAAAACTGGAAAAGTATAACCACATTGAGAGCTTGGGAAGAAAGAAGCATAAAATGAAAACCTCTTGCTTTTTAAATATTAGTTTTACTTTAGGTTACATGTGAGGAATACTCCATATTCCTCTAATAACTGCCTGTGACAAATATTTGAAGAACTCTAGATGAGACACTAGAGAAGGCAAAGTATCTCAAGCTAAACCTTTGGCCCCATACTTCTGCTCCTTCATCCCTTCACAATTCCTAGGGCTCAATTCCATCTCTGTCTGCCTAATGTCCCCACAATGGATGTTGTCACATATATCTTTTGGAACATCTTATTGCTCTGAGTCATTATTTCTCTCTCTGTTATTCATGAACTTACATGTCATGAATTCTGTTCTCACATATGATGGAGAGTGGTGTTTCAGTCTGAGTATCTTCCACTTATTCACTCTGTTGAAGAATCATGTTATGCTATGATTGCAAATAAAGTTTCCTTTATTCTGAAAACAATACTTATATATACAGACACTTTATTTGTTTGTTTTCTTATTAGTCTATACATTCTTTTAAGGGTTTAATAGCCATTATGAAAACTCATGAAACTTTATGCCTTGTGGGTACTGTCTCTTCATCTTTGAATAGCAACTGGTACTAGCATGTAGTAGTTACTCAAGAAGAGTTGGTTGAGCTGAACTGAACCACTTCCATTTTAGTCCATAATTGTATGTCTTTGATGGAGAGTACTTTCCCTTGATGATGCCTAACAAGCCCAAAATGTAAAAATTTTAAACTTTACTGGGTAGCTGGGCAGAGTCATTAACCATCAACATTTCAATGAAAAAAATCCCTGCAACAACCTAAGAGCACACTACTTAGCTAGCTTCCATGAGGGGAACCCAAAATCATATTGAAGTCTGTAATTAGAGTTTCTATTCATATGACTTTCATTCAGGGGGCTTATACTTGAAATCATGATTTGTTGTCTTTGTCCAGTTGATTAATACATATAGCATGCTCTCCAAGTCAGGGGGCTTAGATTTCAATCACTCTGGGAGATACCTCCTAACTTGCCTGTCCATCTCTCCATTGCCAAAAGTTAACTTTGCCTATGCCATACGATGTATACTCCAAATTAGACCACACACACACTCATTCACTTACACACAATCCAAGCATTTAGGTTCTCCTATATTGATCTAAAAGATGAAGAAATTTGATTTTTTTTAATATAACAAAATAATCAACCTTCTTGTAAAGCCTACCTAGTTCTCCTTACTGATTACTGATATAGAGATCACTAAAGGGACAATATATGTCTTTGGTTTCATATCTTGATTTTGATGGAAATACCTTTAAACATAAACACATGCAGTCCTGTAGAATTAGGTTGCTAGCATAAAGGCTGTCACACTTTATGATACATACTAGAATAATCTGCTCTACTCATAACATTTGTTTCTTAACTAGCTGCCATAAAACTTCTTTATTATAGAGTCCATAAAGCATTTTCACCTCCTAAATTCAATTGTTAAAGTAGCCATTATGCCTACAATGTACCCGTTTGTAGGGGTATTAATAATGTTTAATAACATTTATGATCCCAAATCTAGCCAACAAGAAGAGGGCGGATGCAATGAAATTATTATCTTAAAGGACCTATATATTATATTAGTCTTGGTAATGGTAGAATTGTGCTACTCTTCTATACAGAGCCAGAAAATATAAAGGCTTCTGCCTCTCATTTAATTGCTAAGACATGTTTTCTGTGAAGATATAAAGTCCAGGGTAAAGAAAGATGTGTATGGGGATTCTCCCTGTGACCAGACATTTTCCTAAAATACACCTCTCATCATGTCAAGTAACTGCTCAAAAGTATTTGATGGAGCCTCCTCCTCCTGGCCGGTGAACTATGCCAAATCTAGCCTGCCAGTCTGTTTCTGTACCACCTGAAAGCTAAGAATGCCTTTTACATTTTAAAAACCTTTAAAAAAATAATGATAAAAGCAAAGAATAATATGTGACCGCATTGTTGCCTCAGAGGCTAAACTATTTACTATCTGGCCTTTTACAGAACAAGTTAACACGTTTGCTAACCAACCCCTGGTCTATAAGATAAAGTACAAAAGCCACAGTATGACATTTAAGACCTTCCATGCTATGAAGGCAAATTGATAGACTAACCATACTGCAAATGCTCCCTGTCCTGGCATGTCCTTCTTTTCCTCTCCTGTCATCTAAATTCAGCTGTCCATCAAGAAACAGCTCAAGTTCATCTTCTCTATGAGGCTTTATCTGACTGTTCAATTCCATAGTAATCTTGCATTCCTTGGAACTCCAACAGTCATCAGTATTTGTTCCAGTCACTGATAATCAGGCCTCTTTTTATGTACATATTTTTATGCAGCATTGTCCTCCCAAAGAGATGATAAGGTCTGAGAGGATCTCTTTCTAACAGTGCATGCAGATATTTAGTATCAGTATTGCAAGTTTTAAGAAATTTCTGGGTCTTGCCAGTCTGATTTCTTATTAAGCAATAATGAGAGTAATCACCAGCATTTATGAGCAATTACTATTTCCAGGTATCGCTAAGCCTACACACACATTTTTCTTTTCATTTAACCCTCATGAGAGTTCAGGGGATAAGTGAAATTATTTTAGTTTTACATGTAAGATTAATATTATTTAGTCCTTTTACAGGTAGATGAGTTTAGTAACTTACCCATTTTACACCTTCATGCATTCAACATATATTATTGAGCTCTTACTCTGGGCCAGACCATGAGCCAGGCAGATATACCTAGTTCCACCTTTAGTCAAGTGACAGATTTTGGATTTTTAACTCAGCTCAGCTTTTAACCACTACGCCATAATATTAGGGGTAATTTTTTAGTAAAAGAAATGCAGCTATGATTTGGGGAATGCAACTACGGGCCAAAGTAGACTTATTATTCTAGTAATAGAAGAGCTTGTAAGATTGATATAAAGGCAATGGTCACCAGAGGGGAGGGGGAGGGAAGAATAGGTGTAGCATGGGGCATTTGGGGGACATTGGAATTGTTCTGCATGATATTACAATAATGGATACAGGCCATTATACATTTTGTCAAAACCTATAAAATTATTCTGTACAAAGTGTAAACCATAACGTAGACTATTGGCCATAGTTAGTAGCAATGTTTCAATATTTGTTCATCAATTGTAACAAATGTACCACACTAATGAAAGATGTTATTAACAGGGGGAAATGGGAGAGGGGGAAGGAGTAGGGTATATGGAAATCCTTTATATTTTCTATGTAACTTCTATGTAATCTGAAACTTCTTCAAAAATAAAGAAAAAGATTTTTAAAAATAGCTACACTACATCTGTAAGATTAAAAGA
>PVKH010045962.1:0-10457 GCA_004027955.1 Chaetophractus vellerosus
CAACGAGCAAAAGAAAAACAAACGAGCAGGGAGCAGGTGTGGGTCAAGCAATTGAGCACCCATTACCCACAAGGGAAGTCCCAAGTTTGGTTCCCAGTGCCTCTTAAAGAAAGAAGGAAACAAACAAACAAACAGACAACGAGCCAACAACAAGCAAAAAAAACCCAAACAAACAACAAGCAAAGAGACGTGGGAGCCATGGGGGGGGGGGGGTTTAAAAAAATCAGAAGAGTGGAAATATTTAATTTTCAGTGCTTGATCAATTTATAATACACTGTGTGCCATCCAATAGACGCATTCATTAATTCACTGAACAAAAATTGTTTTGACTGATTTATCTCAGTGAACAAAACAAAACTAACATCATGGAGCTTATATTTTAAATGAGAGAAACATAGAATAAAAAAACAGGTTGCTATAAATTATACTGTCTAGTGTTGATAAGTTCCTTAAAGAAAAATGAAGAGACATAAAAGGATATAGTGATGGAAGGTGCTGCTTTAGGGGTAGTCCGGCATATCTCTCAGAGGGGTGACATTTGAACAAAGGCTTGAATGAAGTGAGGGTGTGAGTCACGTGCACATCTGGGGGAAGAGGCAACAGCAAAGGCTTGAGCTAGATGTGATTCAGGAAAGACAAAAGGTTCAGTATGCCTGAAAGGACTAGGCAAAGAGAGAGAGGCAGGAGATGATAGAGTGCAGGAGCAGATTACAGGCCATGTTGGTTTGGGTTTTATTCTGAGTGTGATGGGAAGGCACAGGAGGGTTTTGAGAAGGGAAGTAATAGCATATTACTGGTTTTTCAAGAATACCTCTGGCTGATATGTAGAGAACATGCTGTAGGGCAGGGTTCTTAACCTTTTTTGTTCCACGGACCCTTTTGCCAGTCAGCTAAAAACCACGGACCCCTTACTAAGTCCACACTATTCTGTGTATTATTTAATAAATATATCACACCCGCACCAACATGTCCCCACAAGAATAATGTTTTTTTGAATTTAAATTCAAGCTCACGGACCCCTTGTTAAGAACCTCTACTGTAGGCGGAGCAAGCATGAAAACAGTAAGACCAGGCCAGAGGCCATTAGAATAATCCAAGTTCAAGATGACAGAAATATGGACTTGGATGACAGTAGCAGTGAACGTGCTAAGGAAGTAGTCAGCAATCTATGTATCTTTTTAAAAAAATCAATTAATTAAAAAAAGATAACCCTGTTTAAAAAAAAAAAAAACTTGATTACACACTAAAAAAAAAAAACATAGTCAGATACTAGATATATTTTAAAGATACGACTAGCAGAATTTACTGATAGAACAAAGGTGGGATGTGAGAGAATCGAAGGTGTCCAAGATAATTCCAAAATTTTTTTTGGGCTTGAATAACTGGGTTAATTAGATATACTGACATGGGAAACACAAATGAAGTAGCAGGTTTTTGAGGGGCGCTAATCAAGAGTTGTTTTAGATCTGTTATATTTAGAAGGCATGTTAGACATTCAAGCAGATATCTTGAGAAGGCGGTTAGTTATAAGTCTGGGATGTAGGAGAGAGATTGGCACTAGAGATATAAATATAGGTGTCATCAGCATCCAGAGGATTTAAATGTGGGGCTGGATAGATTGCCTGTCCACCTAGAAAGCAACTGCAGAGAGAGAGAAAAGGGCTCAAAGGACTGAGCCTGAAGCCCTCCAACACTGAGAGGTTGTTAAGAGGAAGAACAACTAATCTGTATAGAACCCAGGTGTAGTAGGTTGAATTGTGTCCTGCAAAAGGATATGTCCAAGTCCTAACCCCCAGGACATATGATTTTGACCTTATTTGGAAATGGAGTCTTTGCAGATGTAATTTTGTTAAAGATCTCAAGATGAGTGGCCTTATAAAAGAAAGGAGAAGGAAATTGGACAAACACAAATACAGAGAGACACAGGAAAAAGCCTTGTGAAGATGGAGGTTAAGATTGTGATGTATCTACAAGGCAAGGAATGCCACAGATTGCGAGAGCGCCTGAAGCTAGGAGAGAAGCATGGGACACAAATAACTACAATCAGAAATGAAAATGAGGACATTACTACCAACTCTACAGAAATAAAAAGGATTTTTTTTTCTGTGTGCCAACAAATTAGATAACATAAATGAAATGAACAAATACACAAACTACTCATACTGACTCAAGAAAAAAATAGAAGATCTCAACAAATAATTAACTAGTAAAGAACTGAATCAGTAAGCAAAAGCCTCCCAACAAAGAAAAGCCCAGGACCAGAAGGCTTCACAGGAGAATTTTACCAAATATTCCAAGAAGAATTAACACCACACACCAGATGTGTAAGCAGGGGAGGGGTGGCGGGACAGCTCACTGGGACGGCTCTAACCCAGCTGCTGAAAGCCAGGGGCCATGAAGTGACGTTGGTCTCCCAGAAGCCTGGGCCTGATTGGATCACGTGGGATGAACTCTCTATCTCTGGGCTGCCTCCCTGCGATGCTGCTGTCAACCTGGCCAGAGTGAACATCTTCAACCCTGTCCAAAGGTGGAATGAAGCCTTCCAAAAACAGGTACTCAGCGGCCGCCTGGAGACCACCCACATGCTGGCTAGAGCCATCACCAAAGCCCCACAACCCCACAAAGCCTGGGTCTTAATTACAGGTGTAGCTTACTACCTAGCCCAGCCTGACTGCAGAGTATGACAAGGACAGCCCCAGAGGGGATTTTGACTTTTTCTCCAACCTTGTAACCAAGTAGGAAGCAGCAGCCAGGCTTCCTGGAGAGTCCACACACCAGGTGGTGGTGCGCTCTGGTTCCAAAACTGGGCAGTGGAGACGATGATCCCTTCTGTCTCTTCGGCCAGCTTCACCATGAACCTGTCTCAAGAACCACGGGAGCCATTCTTGGAGTTTCCAAGGCTCCAACCCCAGAGTGTTACGGACTTTCACAGCCCATTTCTGGTGATAGAGATCTGGCCCCTCGCCACACCTTGACCCAGCCACCAGGTGGCTGACTGGATTCAGGGGCCGTGGGTTAGGAAACAAAGATGAATCTAAGGTGGACCCCCAGTAGCATCTCCTCTACTCCCTACAATCCCTCAGCCAACACTTCATACCTCATTAGTAAGGGACTGTAAGAGCTGACTCTGACCCTGTCTTCTTCCACCTTACCCCACCACTCAAAAATCCAGTATGTTCTTTCTCTGAAAAACCCCACCAGTATCACCTTACCTATTAGGATGCTGCACCTGGGATACTGCAATAGTCTCCAAATGGGGGAACAGGGGAGGGAGAGCCCTCTGCCTTCTGCCATTTGCCACCCTCCAGTCTACCCTGCCCTCACCCAAGAGAACATGCTCTTCCCCTATGCAAAACTCTTCTTCAGTTGCACTTTACTGAATAAAGTCCACAAGCCAACACCTGGCAGCCAAGGCCCTACAAGATCCAGCTCCCAGGCACACTTACAGCCTTATCTCTCATGTACCCACAGCTCCAGCCAAAAGCAATGATCAGATTCCACCCTCTTTTCCAAACATGCCCTGTGCTTCCTGACTTCTGTGTGTCTCAAACTATTCCCTCCACCTGGAAGGTGGTTCCCAAACCTCATTGATGAACAGAATCACCGACAAGAGTTTTTTAAAAATAGATGCCTGGGACCCTCTTTTGTAATTCAACAAAATTCTACTCGGGTAGAAGTCATGAGGTGGTGGGTGGGAATCTTTTAATAGGTTAGAAACTGAGAGCCAGACCATCCCGCCTCATTCTCAATCAAGAGAAAATGCAAAGACCTCCCTTGCCACAAAACCCCAGCAAGAAGTAAGCTCCCCTTCCTCCTAAGTTCCTACAGTGTTTGGTATAGAGTTCTTCTGGCTCTATACCAGGAAGTTTTGTTCCTGGGTTTCCCACTTCCTTCTGCAAGCCACACACCCTGGCTGGGCAGTCAGTATTTGAAAGACAATGTGGTAGAGAGGGGACTGGGAATTAGGATCAGGTGTGACAGAGGTCTGGCTCTGAGTTTCTGTCTGGGAAATGAGGGAATGAGCATAAATGTATACACCTGGTATTTTCTGGTTAAGTATAGTTTATTATTGTGTTCTGTTGTATCTTGTTCAGCAGTGTTTTCACAGTAGGTCTGTGCTATGAACCACCATGCTTATTCACTGTTACTAGAAAAAGTCCAGATTCACAGTGTATTCTCTATCCACCAGGTCCTACATGATGTGTAGACACATACCTTTCAAATTCATTAAAACTGGCTCAACCTTCAGTTTCAATTCTGTTTAAATGCTGATGTGGAAAAGAATGTTCTATGTCATAATCTGTGACTCTAGTATAAAATAGAATAGTATTGGGAGAAAGTGAATTGCCTTTCTGTAAAATAACATTCATTTGTTTGAGGGTAAAAGTTAAATATTTGAAAAGGCAAAATATATCCTCATTATCGTTTAGAACCTAAGTGTTCATTTAAAACTGAATAATATGCTACAGAATAAAAAACTTGTAGTTGTTTAAAAAAAAGAAAAAGAAAAAGAATTAACACCAATCTTGCTCAAACTCTTCCAAAAAATTGAAAAGAAGGAAACACTTCCTAACTCATTCTATGAGGCCAAAATCATCCTTATACCAAAGCCAGATAAAGATATCACAAGAAAAGAAAATTATAGACCAATATCTCTTACAAATACAGGTGCAAAATTCCTCAACAAAATACTAGCAATCCAAATCCAATAGCGCATTAAAAGCATTATATACCATGATCAAATGGGATTTAGCCCAGGTATGCAAAGGTGGTTCTAGATAAGAAAATCAATTAATGTAATATACCATATTAGCAGAATGAAGGGAAAAAACCTCATGATCATCATAATTGATGCAGTGAAGGCATTTGACAAAATCCAGTGGCCCAGCTCGATAAAAAGCACCTATAATACTAGAAATAGAATGAAATTTCCTCAGTATGATAATGGAAATATATGACAAACCCACAGTAAACATCATACTCAATAGTGAATGATGCCCACTGCCACTACTGTATATGACATTGTACTGGAAGTTCTAGCCAAAGCAATTAGACAAGAAAAAGAAACAAAGGGCATCCAAATTGGAAAGGAAGAAATAAAACTTTCCCAATATGCAGATGTCATGATCCTATATACAGAAATCCTGAAAAATCCACAACAAAGCTACTAGAGCTAATAAGTGAATTCAGCAAAGTGGTGGGGTACAAGATCATCATCCCAAAGTCAGTAGTAGTGTTTCTATATACTATTAATGAACAATCTGAAAGAGAAATCCAGAAAACAAATTCCATTTGCCAAAGCAACTAAAAGATTCAAATATCTAAGAATAAATTAACCAAAGATATAAAGGATTATACAAAGAAAACTACAAAACTTTGATAAAAGAAAACATAAATAAATGAAAGGATATTCTGTGTTCATGGATTGGAAGACTAAATATTTTTAAAATGTCACTTCTACCCAAAATGATTTACAGATTCAACACAATCCCAAATAAAATTCAAATAGCTTTCTCTGCAGAAATGGAAAAGCCAGTCATAAAATTTATATGGAAGGATAAGGGGCCCCAAATAGCCAAAGCCATCTTGAAAAGAAAGAATGAAGTTGGAGCACTCATACTTCCCAATCTTTAATTACAAAGACACAGTAATCAAAACAGCATGGTACTGGCACAAGGACAGACCTATAGACCAATGGAATCAAATTGAGAGGTCAGAAATCAACCCTCATATTTATGGCCAACTGATTTTGACAAAGGTGCCAATTATACAACATTGGGCAAGAACAGCCTATTGAACAAATGGTGCTAGGAAAACTGGATATCCATATGCAAAAGAACGAAAGTGGACACATACCTCACATAATATACAAAAATCAATTCAAAATGCTTCAAAGACCTAAATTAAAATCAGGACTATAAATCTCCTAGAAGAAAATGTAGGGAAGCATCTTCAGGGTCTTGTGTTAGGCAATGGTTTCTTAGACTTCACACCCAAGGCACAAGCTACAATAGAAAAATAGGTAAGTGGGACCTCATGAAATTTAAAAACTTTTGTGTATCAAAAGCCTTTATCACAAAAATGAAAAGACAGCCTATTCATTGGGAGAAAATATTTGGAAACCACATATGTGGTATGGGTTTAATATCTAGAATATATAAAGAAATCTTACAACAACAATTAAAAGACAAATAGCCCAGTTTAAAAATGGGCAAAAGAGTTGAATAGGTATTTCTATTCAAGGATATACAAATGGCATAAAAGCACATGAAAGATGTTCAACATCATTAGCTATTAGGGAAATGCAAATCAAAACCATGATGAGGGAAGTGGATATGGCTCAAGCGATTGAGCTCCCACCTACCACACGGGAGGTTCATGGTTCAGTTCCAAGTGCTTCCTAAAGAAGACAGAGAACTGTTGTGACAGGCAGGCGTGGCAAGCTGACACAACGAGATGACACAACAGGAGACACAGGAAGAAAAAACTAATGAGAGACACAACAAAGCAGGGAGCAGAGGTTCCCAGTGCCTCCTAAAGAAATGAGCAAGACAGCAAGCTGACGTGACGGGCAGGTGCAGCAAGATGATGCAACAAGAGACATGGGAAGAAAAACGTAATGAGAGACACAATAAAGCAGGGAATGGAGGTTGGCTCAAGCTTTTAGGCACCTCCCTCCCACACTGGAGGTCCCAGGTTCAGTTCCCAGTGCCTCCTAAAGAAACAAGGAAGATGAACAGATATAGCAAGTGCAAACAATGAGGGGGTGGGGAGAAATAAATAAATAAAATAAACCTTAAAAAAAAACCATAATGAAATACCATTTCATATCCACTAGAATGTTACTATTTCAAACAAACAAACAAATAGAGAATTACAAGTGTTGGAGAAGATGTATAGAATTAGGAACACTCATTCAATGCCGGTGGCAAAGTGAAATGGTACAGCCACTGTGGAAGAGTTTGGCAGTTCCTTTGAAAGCTAAATATAGAATTACCATATGACCCAGCTATCCCTCTTCTAGGTACCCAGGAAAATCCAAAGCAGAGACTCAAACAGATATTTGTACACCAAGGTTCATAGTGACATTATTCACAATTACCAAAAGATGGAAGCAACCCAATGAATGGATAAACCAATGGATCAACCAATGAATGGATAAACAAATTTTATCCATATAATTAATTTTATCCACATTATTCAGCATTAAAAAGGAATGAAGTTCTGGGTCATGTGACAACATGGATAAACATTTTGAGCGAAATAAGTCAGACACAAGAGCATAAATATTGTATGATCTCACTGCTATGAAATGATTAGAATAAGAAAACTCAGAGTTAAAATCTAGAATACAGGTTACCAGGGGCTAGGTTGGAGGTAGAAAACGGAGTTAATGCTTAATTTGTACAGACTTTCTATTTGGGTTGATTGTAAAGTTTTGGAAATGAATAGTGGTGATAGCAACATTGTGAGTGTAATTATAAGCACTGAATTATACATGTGAATGTGTTTAACAAGGGGAAATTTTAGGCCCTATCTATGTTCCTAGAATAAAAATTAAAAGATAAAACATAGAACTGTACAATACAGTGAACCATGGTGTGAATGATGGACTATAATTAATAGCACAACTATAAAAGTATTCTTTTATGAATTGTAACAAATGTAGCACACTAGTGCAAGGTGTTAATTATAGGGTGGTATATTGGGAAAATAATATATCCTAATGTAAACTATGGACTATAGCTAAAAATCTACAATTATAATATGCTTTCATCAGTTGTGGTAAAGGTACAACACTAGTGTTAGGTGTTAATAACAGGGGTGCGGTATATGAGAATGCTGTATTTTTTTGCATGATTTTTCTGTAAACCTATAATTCCTCTAATTAAAAAAGGAAAAGAAGAATGGAAATTAAAATGCAGGTCATTAAAGCTTCCTACACACCCCTACCCAAAAAAAGGGAAATCTGATTATTACACTGAAAATTCCTCGTCTTCCTTTTATTACCACACTTGTGAAAGGTATGGTTTTTACTTACTGTCTGTATTTCCTCAGCATCTATTTACACCTCAACCCCTTACCAGCCAGCTCCTGTCCCTATTGCTACAGAAACCAAGTTCTAAAGTGTTTCCGATGACCTCTTAATCATTCAATTCAATTCTTTGCTCAGTCTTCATTCTTCATGAATTCACTGCAGTGAGTATGAAAAAGGAATTTAGAATTCAATTATAAATTTGTTAATGGTAAAAAACAAAAAACAAAACACTGATAAGCTATCCACTTAATCATCAACCCCAAGACAGAGGATAAAGCAGCAAAGAAGAAGAACCTTTGATTATTTTTACGGTAAAAAGACTTTGGGAGGCACATGTGCCCCTGCCTCTAGGGTGGGAGCCCCAGAGGACAAGATGAGCATTACCTTTTGAGGCAGGTTAGTAAAGGGTAACAGAGGAGAAGATGACCCACAACATGGCTGACAGACAGCATGGCTGGCAGACCACACGGCTAGCAGACAACATAGTTGCAAGACCTTGCTGGGATCTTGAGTTTAACCTTGAGGTCCCAGTTTCTCTTTCCAGGACCACCCCTTGGCCCTGGATATTCCAGAATGGTCTCACTATTGGCCCCCACCATAGGTGGGGTAACCAATAACCACTGGGGCCCATCCCCTTATCATTAGCAAGGGGGTGGAATAATTAACAGTTTAAAAGGTAATCACAGGAGGCAGAGCTTGCTTTCTCTGCCTAGAGGGGCCCATACCAAGTCTTGGTGTGTACTTCCGTCTTTCTCTCCCATTTCTCAGTAAGTTCTTTTCTTTCCCCCATTTCTCAAATAAATTCTTTTTACTGGCCTTACTAAACTGGCATATTCATAAATTCTTTTATGCATCATAGCCAAGAACCTAGAGGAATCCAACACTTCTCCATCTTCACTTTCACATTTTGCTCTTTTTGGTTTCTTTTCACCACACAGGGCCAGAGCTGAGGTGAGGCAAGAGAGGTTTCCTGCACTAGAAGTTTAAGGGGCGCTCACTCTCAGGCACTTGCATGGCCCTGAGGGTGAGTTCCTCCTGACATTTGGCCCCCTAGATTCCTCTCTCTCTTTAAAAAAATGTTATTGTGGTAACATATATACAATATAACATTTCCTATTTTATCCAATTTCAAGTATAAAATTCAGTGATGTTAATTGCATTCACAATGTTATGCTACCATCACAATCATCTATTTCCAAAACATTTCCTTCACCCCAAACAGAAATTCTGTACCAATTAAGGATCAACTCCCCATCCCCCCATGCCCTGCCCCTGGAAACCTGTAACCCAGAGAGCCTGCCTCACCCTAGTGTAGGCTCTGTTGCCACATTATTTTCCTCACCCTTGAATATCTCAGCTGCCGGTTTGTAGCCCTGCAACTCAATTTTTTAAAAACATAAATCATATTATTCCTTTTCTTCTGTTTATTGCAGTAAGACAAGCTCAATGTAAAACAATTCATGAAACACAGAAATAAGTTTTTCTGTGTTTGCCCATAACACCACACCCAGAGATAACTATTTTAAAGATTTTTCAGTGCACATGTACTCACAAAATACGCACACATATTTTTCAATAAAAACGAGATTAGATGATATACACTGTTCCGTTTTTTAAACAATGTATTATGAGTATCTTCCATGAAAATAAACATATAATATCTTTAATGAATACTATAATTTAATAAATCTTTGACTGGAGGACTTTTAAGATGGTTCCTGTTTGTTGCTTCTATAAATTATTCTAAGGTAAACATTTATTCATTCATTTAAATATTTATAACTTTCCACTTTTTCTCAAAAATTCCACCTCAGGCCTTACATTTGATAACAATGGGGCAACACATTCTGAACAAAGGTGTCAGTTAAACCTGTTCCAGAGTTACTAAAATATAGCAGAACCAGTCCAGCAACTATTGACCCTGTCTTTTACCTCAGGCATGTATAAAATAAGACTAGAAATATGAGAGAAGACTGAAGGGCATCATCAAAGTAAAGCCTATACTGGAGTGTCCTTCCCCTCCCCATTGCAGGGAAGAGAGGGTGCTTCTCCCCCTGCAGCAAAGCAAGTGACAGAAGTACTAAGAAAACCAAAAGTAGAGATCAGGAATGCCTGCACAAGAGGACAGCGCTGCTTCTCCTGATGGATGTTCATTGTGCTGTGGAATCTGGGCCCTGCAGCGGCCATGGGCCCACGATGGGAAGGTTCTTGGAAGCATTTGGACAGGATGCCCTGGAGTTTGGGGGCATACATGGACACAGATGGCAGTACTGGCTTCTTGTCAGGACTCTGAGGCTGAGAAACTTAGCCACTCTCAGAAGTCAGGTCAAGCAAAGAGGGCAGAAGAGGGAAGCATCTATAGCAAATTTGCAGTTTTCCCTGAGCCAGATGGGCACCACAAAGCTGCCAGGCTTGATTT
>PVKH010045963.1:0-10445 GCA_004027955.1 Chaetophractus vellerosus
TATTTTATTAGTGGGTCCCAAACCTTCCGGCCTCCAGAAAGCATTACAAGAGTTGGTATGAATGGTCAACATTGTCTGAAAAAGCAATAGTTCTATTTATGTATTGCCATTTTTCAAATGTATGGAGGTACTACAGAGAAGAATAAAATGCATATTTACTTAAATTCATATTTAAAATGCATATTTACTTAAATGTAACCCAATTCATTTATTGATCCTCATATAATATTTTCAGGCACCCAATATGAAAAATACAGCTACAATCATAGAGGTATTCTCAGTCTCCTAGAGACTGGGGACAATTGCCCGTTATAAATAAGAAACAAATATTTCCCAAACTTGTTATATACACTGCTTAAACAAACCTGTGCTCGAACCTTGAAATTCCCCCATTTTTAAAATCCTGTTGCTTCCTCATTTAAAAAACACTTGTTCCCCCTTCACTTTTAGTCTAGAAAGAATTCTGCTTTGGAAAGAGGGGAGCTCTTTCAAAGTACCAGAGGGTCTCAAACTTGGTTGTATATTATAATCATCTAGAAAACCACGCACCCAACTAAGTAAATCAAAATCTTTGGGGGTGAATCCCAGGCATTAGTTTTACTTTTTTTCCCCCTGTGATTCCAATATGCAGACACATTTGAGAACACTCTAAATCATTGGTTTTCAAATGTCAAGGTGTGTCAGAATCACCGGGAGGCTTGCTTAAATACAGGTTTCTGTCCCCACCTCCATCCAGCGTTTTTCTTTTAGTAAGTCTGGGGCAAGACTCAGAATCTGCATTTCTAACAAGGTCCCTGATGCTGCTGCTACTGCTGGCCCAGGGATCACATTTGCAGATCACAGCCCTAGATGGATGCCTTCCATCCCACCCACACGTTCTGTTTAAAGTTTTCATAGGAAATTTAGAAAATAATAAAAGCAGAAAAAGAAGAAATGAGGGCAGCCTTGGATAATATTCTTAAAAATCATCCCACTACAGTGATAAAATGTCTACCTTACAGGGTTACTGTATAAGCTTTACCAGAGGTTCCCAGCTCTGACTAATCATTATAATCACCCGGACAGTTTCGAAAAAGAAATTTTTTTTAAAAAAAATCTGCTACCTTGTTTCCCCTCCCAAACCTCCCAATCATCTGATCTCTGGGATGAGCCTTGAAGTGGAATGTGTTAAACCCTCGGGTGATTCCAGTGTGCAGACCATGTGGTGACCCTATAATTTAGCCCTCTAGTTCTCCAACTTGAGTGCAAAAAATTTCCCTGCAGAGCTTGTAAAAATGCACATTCCTGAATCCCACCCTTGGAATTCCTCTGCCACATCCTTTGCTGTAATTCTAGTGGAGGGTTTTTCTTTAGTCCTTGAGGCTTTTTTCTCCAAAATGTTTTTAGTCTGAGTTCTGTTTCTCTAAGGGGCTTTAGGCTTTAGGATACCAAAAGCAGAGGCTTCTCTCGTTATATTTTTTAATTTTCTGCCATGAGCCCAGAAAAGTCTTGATTGAATGTTGGAGAGGGGTAATATTAAGTGTAAAAAATCAGTTGATATTTTTAAGTATTGTCCCACCATGCCATTTTTTCTAACATTATTTATTGAATAATGAATGTCTTCTATTGGATTGTGGTGCTTCCTCTGTGCTGCAAACCACTAGCTGGCAATGTGAACCCCCTGCCATTGCTGAGAAATAAATCCTCACTGCACCCCCCTAAGGAGTCCACATGAGAAGCAGCTCAATTCCAAATTACAATTTGGAATTCTTTTTGCCCATTTGCCCTTCCACAATAATTAATAAATTATTTTACAAAGTCCCCTAAAACTGTACCGGGCTCCTGATTGTAATTGTTAACTTAATAAATAAATATGCTATGCATTAATTTGGGAAGAATTGATATAATGGCCAAGATTCCTCTCTGGCACATGTTACCTCCCTTTATCTATTCAGATTTTTTAACTTTTTTTTTAGGAGGTACCAGGGATTGAACCTGGGACCTTGTACAGGTGAAGCGCATGCTTAACCACTGAGCTGCATTCGTTCCACTATTTTTAATTTTTTTTCAAAAATTTTATTTTGGTAACATACATATAACATAAAATTTGCCTTTTTAACCACTTTTAAGTGTACAATTCAGTGGCATTAATTACTTTTACAATGTTGTACTACCATTACCATCATCTATCGCTCAATCTTTTTCATCACTCCAAACAGCAACTCCATACCATTAAGAAGTAACTCCCCAATTCCACCTCTCCCCAGCTCTAGGTAACCTTTAATCCACTTTCTGTTTTATATTTCATATAAGTGGAATCATACAATAGTTATCCTTTTGTCCTTATTTTGCTGATTTCTTCATGTTGTAGCATGCATCAGAACGTCATCCTTTTATGGTTAAATATATATTGCATTTTATTTATCCATTCCTCTGTTGATAGACACTTGGGTCACTTGCTATGAATATTGGTGTACAAGCATCTGTTTGAGTCTCTGTTTTCAGTTGCTGGGAGTATATACCTAGCAAGGTCATATGAGTAATTCTATGTTTAACTTGTTGAGGAACTGACAAACTGTTTTTGACAGCTGCTGTATTCAGATTTTTTAGTTTCTTGGATCTCATTACTTCCTATTAAAGGATTTTCTATGCAATTATAAATGAGGTTTCCCTCCTTACCCCACTTCTAGCATTCCTAGTTTGGAGGAATGCTATGAATTGGGGGATATTTATCCTATATGGAGTTGCTTTGTCAAGCTTTCTTTACTTAAAACAATAAAACTACAGTATTTTTTTAATCTCATAAAAAGTAATTCAGACCACACTTTGAGAACCAGTGACCTGGAGAATGAAATCGAGGCAAGTTGAGGGGTCCTTTGGGAGGGTTGCTTCTGGCGAATTGCTTCCAAAAGTGGTCAGCCTAAACAGGGCTCTATCTTACCTGAGAATGGTCTTTCACCAACTCCCTGAGTTAGGATACAAGGGTGAGCCAGCTCCATTAAAGAGTTGTGTACAGGACACATGAAGCCAATCCTAGGCTTGGAGCCAGAAGTCCTAGATTCATATATTTTTGTTTGTCTAGCATGGTTCTCCCTTCTTCTGTACCTTAATGGTGGGCATGGGACCCAGGCTAAGCATGTGAAGACAGCCCCAGGACTGCAGCGTGAAAGAAGAACTAAAGTCCTTTCCCAGGAATGCAGCATGAAAGAAGCCCTTCCCCTTGTCATAGCAAGTCTTAGTACCATATATAAACCGAGGGTTGCTAGTGGCCACATCTCCTGCCATGTGGAGACATCTTAGAGAATGACAAGAAGAGAAGAGGGAGACCAAGTGGTGTCAGATTCCTAGTGTCTGCCTCAAGTTTCCCAGAACTACCTTGATTCCTAAGGCTCTTGTGATCCTATGAGTTGCCCCAAGATGACCTTTCCAATAAATACTCCCCCTCCCCTTCATTTTGACTAAGATCAAATGAATTGGGTGGCCTCCCTTATAGACCTGACTTCTATAATAACCACTATATAGGGACCAGTGTGAAAACTGAATGAAGGGAAATGTGTGAAATTCACAGCAAGGTGCCAAGCATTTGCTCAATTCATCTATTGAACATGCCTTTACATTTATAACAATTCAGGGTTTCAAGGTTGATGAAAAACTTTATTATAACCTGTAGATTTATTTCACATTTTAAAAGCCAGAAAATAGAAATGACTTGAATCCTGAAAAATATTCGAAGATGCTGTAAAATATGGAAAATTGTTGACATTTTCAGGTTATCATGCTAGTAGCTTCCAGCTAGTTTCAGAGTTGTCATTATTGTAGTTTATACTATCTATTGTAGTTTATATTAAAGCATACTTTTCTGTAGAATGTATTGTTAAATCTATGCTTCTTTTGAGGTATGGTTTTAATGATTTTCTGTGTGCAAAAGTTTCTGCTGCTTCTAACTTTGCTTCAATTTTGCTCATTTTATTTTATTATGTTATTTTTACTTTTATTACAATCGGCTTCTGTTTCTTCTGCTCATGCTTCATCTGACATCACAATAATTTACATCCAACTATTTAATTAGATTGTCAACTAAACTGCTAGTGGCGACTTCTATAGAGTTGTTCTATCCTGCAAAAATAATGAGGCTATGTCAGAGATCATTTTGCTTTGTAGCTTTAAAAAGGAACATGTTTCCTTTATCTGTCAGAAAGATTGAACACAGAGCTCTTGATTCTGTGTGATATCCAAAACTTGTTCCTTTGGCACAACAGGGACCATATTAACTGCTAATGAAATTCTAATGTCTAGTCGCCATGACCAGAAAAAGAAAAAAACATTATCTGGCCAATAGGGAAATCATATCCATTTAATCTGTAGCCATGATCTCTAAAGGTAATGTAGGACTGGCTTTGGATAAACTGTTCTCTGAGAACCATGTTCAATGTGCCATTTCTACTTTCAGCTGATTGTGGTTTCAAACAATCAGGTTGGAAGCCTAATGGAAAGTTAAGTCCTGGCTCTCCTATTTTGTCATCAAAATGAGAACAAAGAGGGACTCAAAGCATGACTTCAGCTAACAAATTCTTGGCTTCCAAAGCGTGAGGTCTGCTTTGCCATCGTCAGGAATGTTCTTTATGGCTATGTTTACTACTCTTGGAACTCACCTCAGAAAGTTTCCAATTTACCAATGGATTCTATTCTACATTTTACTTATTAATTAGTTATTTGGAGCTTTTAATGGTTTTCCACAACATAATGTTATATATTGTGTCAGAGTTCCCAGGTTAGGCCTTCTCTCACCTATCCATCACCCCCCACACACACACTCCAGGAGAAAACCTATTTTGTCAATAAAGTACCTGAAATTTGATAGATACGCAATTTTAAAACTAAAAAAAAAAATGTTTTTTATACAGTGCGTAAGAATGAGAGAAAAACCTCAACTCAGAAATCACTCTTTTTTTCTTCATTTGAAAGCTGGAATTTGAGGAAAAGAAGTTTTGTTAGAGGGAGTGAAGAAGTAGTTGGTAAGCTGCAACAAGTCCAAAGGACTTTTCACGCATTTTGAAGGGCTTTCCAATTTGGTGGCTTTTTATTCTAATATCCTAACTTTCCTTTCTTTTTTATTAAAAGTGTATCACCAAGCCACAATGAAGTACTAATTTATACCCCTAAAATGGCTAAAATTAAAAAACATAGACAATAACAAGTGTTGACAAGGATGTGGAGAAATTTAAACTCTCATACACTGATGATGGGATTATAAAATAGTGCAGTCACTTTGGAAAACAGTCTAACAGTTTCTCAAATGGTTAAACATAGAGTGATCATATGATCCAGCCATTCCTCTCTTAGGTATATACCCAAGAGAAATGAAAACATATGTCCATACAAAAACTTGTACTCAAATGTTCATAGCAGCATTATTCATAGTAGCCAAAAAAGTAGAACCAACACAGTCTATCAACTGATGAATAAATAAACAAAATGTCATAGGTATATCCTTGCAATGGAATACTATTCAGCTATAAGAAGGAATGAAAAGTGAATATATGCTATAGCATGGATGAACCTTGAACACTTTATGCTAAATGAAAGAAGCCAGACATAAGAGACCACATATTGTATGATTGCATTTGTATGGAATTTCCAGAATAGGTAAATCTATAGAGACAGAAAGCAGATTAGTGGTTGCTAGGGGTTAGAGGGAAGAGGGAAATGGGGAATTGTGATGATTTGAGGCTGTGTGTGTCCTAGAAAGACATGCTTTAAATCTAATCCATTTCTGTGTCTAATAACCCATTGTAAGTAGGACCTTTTTAAAAAATACACTTATTTTATTTACTTTATTTTTCTTTATTTATCCCCCCCTCCCCCAGATGGTTCTCTCATCTGTCTGTACATTGTTTTCTCGCCTTCTCCAGGAGGCACCAGGAACCAAACCCAGGACCTCCCACATGAGAGGCAAGTGCCCAACAAACTGAGCCACATCTGCTCTCCATGGGCTGTGGTGTCTGCTGGCTTTGGCAGCTGCTTGTTGTGGCAGGGGCGGAGCCTAACTC
Organism: Chaetophractus vellerosus; assembly: GCA_004027955.1. Classification (NCBI taxonomy): domain Eukaryota; kingdom Metazoa; phylum Chordata; class Mammalia; order Cingulata; family Chlamyphoridae; genus Chaetophractus; species Chaetophractus vellerosus. The sequence continues at coordinate 6,030 of PVKH010045963.1, forward strand.
ATTGCAGTGGGAGGTGGTGTCTAAGCTTGCTGCAGCAGGAGGTGGCATCTGCTCCTCTTCTTTTAGGAGGCCCCAGGACCCGAACCCAGGACTTCCCATGCGGGAGGCGGGCACCCAAAGGGTTGAGCCACATCCGCTTCCCAGAACCTTTTTTTTCCTCCCAAAGTTTAAAACTTTTATGCTTCAAAGGACTTTGAGAAAGTGAAAAGATGACCCATGGAATAGGGGAAAATATCTGCAAATCATATATCTGAAAGGGACTTCTATCCTGAATATATGCAAAACACTTACAACTCATCAGCAAATAGACAAATAGCCCAATTAAAAATGAGCAAAGGGTCTGAATAGACATTTCTCCAAAACAGACATACAAATGGCCCATAAGCAGGTGAAAAGATGCTCAATATCATTAGTCATCAGGGAAATGCAAATCTAAACCACAATGAGATACCACTTCACACCCATGGAATGGCTAGGAAAAAAAAAAAAGTCAGATGAGAATAATTGTTGGAATAAGAGCCACTGAGAATAGGACCTTTTGAGACTACTTCAGTTAAGGTGTGACCCAGCTCATTCACAATGGGTCATAAACCTATTACTGGAATCCTTTATAAATTGGATGAATACACACACAGAGAGAAAGCCATGGAAGCAAGAAGCTGAAAGCAATGAAACCTAGAAGAGAAGGGAGAGACCAGCAGATGCCCCCATGTGCCTTACATATGGCAGAGTACCACATGAAATCACCGTCAGCTGGTCCTTGGGAAGAAAGCATAGCCTTGATAATGCCTTGATTTGGACATTCTCACAGCCTTAAACTTTAAGCTAATAAATCCTCATTGTTTAAAGCCAATGCATTTTGCAGTATCTGCATTCTGCAGCTTAGGAAACTAAAGCAGGAGTGAAAGATATAGATACGGGGTTTCTTTTGGGGGTGATGAAAGTATTCTAAAATTAGATAGTGATGATGGTTGCACAACTCTGTGAATATACTAAAAATCATTGAATTGTATGATATGAATTTTATGATATGTAAATAATATCTCAATAAAGCAGTAATTTTTAAAAAACCTGTCACCATACACTTACCACATGACCCACTGATGCCATTCCTAGTTTTTTACCCAAGAAAAATAAAAACTTATGTTCAAACAACTTGTATGCGAATGTTTACAGCAGCTTTATTCATAATTGCCCCAAACTAGAAACAACCCAGATGTCTTCCAAATACTGAATAAATAATAGGTTATACATCCATATAATAAAATACTACTCAGGAATAAAAAGGAACAAACTATTTGTTTACGCAACAACATGGATGAGTCTCAAAAATATTTTACCAGGTTAAAAAAAAAATCAGACTCAAAAAGCTACATATTGTATGACTCCATTTATATGACATTCTGGAAAAGGCAAAACTACAGGGATAGAAAACAGATTAGCAGTTGCAAAGGGTTAGGGGTGGGAAAGTCTGATTTTAAAGGACAAGGAGAGGAATTTCGGGGGGTGATGAGAATGTCCTGGCTATTCTGTATCATGGCTGTGGAGATGGATACATGAGTCTATGCATTTGTCTAACCTATAGTACTATACACTACAAAGAGTATCTTTTACTGAATGTGAACTTAAGAACTAACCTAAGTGACATTAGAAAGCAGTATCTTAACAGGATTCTGGAAGGCTACAGACAAGAACTGTACACAAATACTGTACTCTAGTTGGTAAATTTGTTTCTTATAGGTTATGGGTTAGCAATTTTGAAACTACTTGATGTGTATACTACGTTTGAACAAAGAAGTAAATATATTATAGATGATGAGAACCAGCTTTCTCAATGTCAGTGAAAGAAATTACAAATGAAGAGGAAAGCTAGAATGAGCTAGTGATGTTGAATTGGAATCAGAGTTAGTATAAACTCAGTTTTTCAAATATACATACATATAGACAGATACAGAAATACCCTTCCTTCCTCTCGTCCTTCCTCCCTTCCTTCCATATCTATCTATCTATCTATCTATCTATCTATCTATCTATCTATCTATCTATCTATCTATCTATGAGTAGGTTAGTATATATGCTTATATTTCCTAGCTCTGTTCACTGAGAGGGCCTAAAGCAATGACATTCCAGTAGTAATGAACATACCTAGTGCCCAGATCTTGGTTTCTAAACATCACTCTCCAATAAAAGGAACCAGGTCTCCTGGGAGAAGTGCTTGATTTCAGGGTTGGGTCAGGAAGAATACAAAATAAGGCTGGAGCATCTTGTGGTTCTAGAAAGTATGCAAGTGCTAAAAATAAAAATAAAAATAAAGAATGAGGACATATCAAAAGAGCACAGATGCTACCTTGAAAGAACTCTTAATGGCCAAAGCTGGAATAACTTCAGCCATATATCCTAGTAGTTGTATATTGGATTGGATGATAGCACACAAGTAAATTTAAAATTCTGTGTGTCCTTATTGATATAAATAAATGGTTCAATAAATAATAATGAAGGAGAAGAGACAAATATTTCTTTCAGAGGAAAGAAATAATAAGTATAAAAGGAAAGAGGGAAATAATAAATCACCATAAGAAAACCACACGTCAGATCCACCAATGGATATTAGAATTAGTGGCAAAAGTTCAAGGAGAAATAGGATATTTGTAGTCTCAAAGTATCTCTCCTAAGATATTAATAACAAAGGGTAAAAACTATAACTTTACAGTGAAGAAAACTGGCAGACATCATCTTAACCATGGATCCAAGTTATCATAACAATAAAACATATCAACATCATGTACCTACTGATAAGATGCACTGAGAAGGGCACATCACTTCTGGGTATTCTTGCCAAAGAATGTATAACCTCAATCCCATGATGAGGTAACATCAGAGAAACTCCAATTGGGTACATTCTACAAAATAATTGACCAGTATTCTTTAAAAGGGTCAAGGTCATGAAAGACAAGGACAAACTGCAGAACTATCACAGATTGGAGGAGACTATGGAGATGCAGCAGGTAGATCTTTGTTGGTCCCTGAGATCCTTCCCCTCCTGATAGTCACACTTTTGTATATTCCACTCCCTTTAAGTGTGGGCAGGACCTATGACTTGATCCTAACTGACAGAATGTGGTCAAGGTGAAGGGATGTAGGTAATTGTGTTTATATGTATAGGATTCTAAAGAGCTTATCATTGGGCCGGCCGTATAGCCCAGTGGATAGGGCGCCGGCATACCACATGGGAGGCCCCGGGTTCGGTTCCCGGGGACCTCTCCTAGTGGGCAGACCGCCTTGAGAAGGGCAAGCCGCCATGGGCAGGCAGAGCCGCCGTGGGCAGGGCAAAAAGCTGCCACGGACAGGGCAAAGCCTCCACGGGCAGGGCAGGTCGCCCACAAACAGAGTGCAGCCATCCACCCGCGAACTGAAGTGGAGCCAGCTGTGAATGGAAGCAGAAGCTGCCCACAAGCGGTAACCGGTCTCAGCGCATCACCGCAATGGGAGGAGACAAAGCAGACAGAGAGGAACACAAGAATGGACACACAGCAAGAGCAAGCAGAAGGGGGGGGGGGTGGAATGTAATAAATTAAAAAAAAAATCTTAAAAAAAAAAAAAGAGCTTATCATTGTCTTGCTCTAGAGTTTCCCTCTTCTTTGCTGGCTTTGAAGAAGCAAGTTGCCATGAATACTACAGCCTCAAGGAAATAAGTCTGTCAACTACCTGAGGCAGCTTGGAAGTGGATCCTTTCCCAGTTGAACCTTCAGATGACAACCTAATCTTGCCAACACCTTGACTGCAGCCTCATGAGACCCTAAGTACAAAATCCAGCTAAGTCATGACTCCTGACCCACATAAACTGTTAGATAATAAATGCGTGTTGTTTTAAGCTGAAAAAGTTGTGGTAATTTGTTATACAGCATAGAAAACTAATACATGAGCTATGAGAATTAAATGAAATATGCGATTCTGGATGGATCCTGGAACACAAAAAGGACATTAGTAGAAAAACTAATGAAATCTTAATAAAGTCAGTAGTTTTATACCAATGTTAATTTCTTAGTTTTGATAATTGTTCTATTCTTATGTAAGATATTAACATCTGGGAAATTGGGGTGGGATATACAAGAACTAAGTGGAGTGCTTTGAGAACTTTTTTGTAAGTCTAAATTTCATTTCAAAATGAAAAGTTAATAGAAATGTGACACTAGCACTATCCCTTGCTATTACAGTCTTGATGTAAAAAGAGACAAAAGGAGAGAGGTAGAGGGTATGATTAAAAAGCATGTGTTATGAGCTCCCACCTCCCACATGGGAGGTCCCGGGTTTGGTTCCCAGTGCCTCCTGAAAAAAAAAAAAAAACACAATCAGCAAAACAAATGAAAAAGCCAACCCAGGGAAGCCAATGTGGCTCAGTGGTTGAGCACCAGCTTC
>PVKH010045964.1:0-10445 GCA_004027955.1 Chaetophractus vellerosus
AAAACACAAAGATGTTAATGACATAGTAAGAGTCACCAAAACCCTAGTTTCTGTTATTTAAAAAAAAAAAAAGATAAAGAAGAATTTATGGCATTACAAACCTAGGAGTCTAGCAATTAATTCCAACTTCCCTCATCTTTCCCTTCTTCAAATATTACAACCACCTAAACAAAACTTACTGAAAAGTTCCAAATTACCCGCTAAACCAAAAGAACCAACAAAAAAAATCTAAGAGTTAAGAAAAGATGCAGAGTTATTTGTTATTTGTGTAACAAACACTCCTTACTTAAAGCATCCAGCAATGTTTCATTACCAACATGGAATACAGTTCTAGGAATGTGCTCATTTTAATAAAATTCCCCCACCAACTGATGTCCCAAAGAATCAGTTATGAAGACTTTTTCCTATATTTATTTACACAAAATCTATTTCAAATTAGTTTTTGTTCACGCAAGCTGTAACAGTTCTTTGCTATTTTAATCCCTAGACCTAGGGAAGCTGAATGCAATGTGTGTGTAATAATGCAGTAGACAACGATTTCACGTATATTTTTTCAGTATTTAACAATCTCTGGAATAAAATCCACATAATTGACCGCCACTGAAATACGCGTTTAAAGGCAAATGAAGAAGCAAATATTTATATACCCCATAAAACTCTACACATTCATAGTTAGGGGAATTTTAGAATAAAATTAACTACTTGTATCATTAATCAGAATAGAAATTGTTTAAGAATATACTTTGAAGTAAAATCAAAGAAACCAATCCTGGTCGCAGGACTATATCATGAAACAATTCCACCAGAGGTCTGAAGTTCAACTTCCTCTATTCCTGGGAAAACACGAAGTTCAAATTCAAGTGACAAGTCTTCTCTTTGCAGAAAAAGAAATGACAGGGTGGTAATTAAGAAGCAGCTGGCTAGCTGGGCCAAGTAATAGGTAGAACCTAAGATTCTCCCAGAAGCAAGAAAAGTACTGACTGCTAAGTGTTACCTTAACACAAAAGCAATTAGATATTCTATAACTCTTTCAGGGAAAGGCCAGGATTAGGAACCTTATTTTAAAGAATTACTTTCCAGTAAGTTAAAGACAGCCACGGTCAGAAAGAACCTTTGTTAAGTCATCTAGTCGATGATGGTGCCGGTGGCTTTGACTGGGCTCCTCTTAACATCTACTGGTTGAAAAGGAGAGAGCTGGGAGGAATTGGTGCTGCGGCAGCCATATCCCATAGTCCAGCTCATCCTCCCACCATGGACTTTGTCAGAAGACAATATGAGATCATGTCCCGCTAATATCAACATCTTACAGAAATGGTTAAGTTTTACTTTTGCATTGCGCTAGTCTTTAAATGATGCTATGAATATAGTTTAATAAAGAGTTACTACTCAAGAAACAGTGCTTAATACACTTTACAATACTTTATCAAATTGAAAAATCCATTTATCTCACAAATCTTAGACAAAAAGAAAAAAAAACAATATGAAGGGCAAGTTCCCTTATAAATTCCCTTACTCTGTATTCTCATTCTTTTCAAAATTAATCATAACAGTATGGAATCTCTGTCTCCCGTAGAGATAATATTTATGCTGCTTTTAATCACTTCCAAAGTTCTACAAAGTTTCATGCTTAATATGCAAAAACCTTCCTATTCTATAATAAATGTTGCTTCTAAGCAAAGCCATTAAGAAAGCCATTTAAAGTAATGCCTAACATGCAGCCATTAAGAAACTAAGAAAACTTTTTTAAAAAGAGATTAAAATCTTTAAATTACAACTTGCCTAGAAATAAGAGTATTAATCTCAGATCAAAAGTGGCATCCTTTTGCAATTATTGCAGCAGAATGTATCTTTAAAAAATAAGTGCAGTATTCAGAACTTTTATTAACGATTACAAAATGTGCTGCACCCATTAATATAAACTATTCCCTTTATTTTGGTTAAACATTTACAATAGTGTCTGTAGTTATCAAGAGGGCAAACTGTATTACTATAAAAATGTCAACTACATTCTAGGGCATCAGATGTTTATTCAACACAGTTAATTAATCTTAGTGAGCACACTCTAAACCCTGAATTACTTTCTTAAATTTGATATAAAGTTTGGAAAAGTGTTAAAGATACATTTCCCAGTCTTCTAAAGGAATCACAATAATTTGAAAATACATCAGCTTATCATCAATCTGTCAACTTTAAAACTATTTTTTAAAATAATAGTTATACCCAACTAATCAAAACAAAACACAAAGCAGTAATGCAAATATTCTCATCATTCCCTTACTCATGGGATTTGAACTAAATGTCACCTAGATTGTAGGTTATCTATATATAGTACTTTTGCATTTTACAGACAGTGCCTGACTGATTAAATTATAGCCCCCAAAGCCTTTCCTCTACCCTTTACATAAGACTCTAAAAGTTTGAGTTAAGAAAGAATTTTGGAATTGAGAAAACTATACAGAAAAGGATGCTTAAAGTCTGCCAAAGTTTTAAAAATTAACAATTTTTAAAAATCTCACATAAACTTAAAATGAATATGACGGAATAGACTGTATTAGGAAAATCTTAATTTAAGATTGCAGGGCTATGTGAGTGTGTGTATGTGTATATCCACAATACACACACATATGTATTACTGCACCACAAACGATCAGTTCCAATTAAGCCTAAGGACTATTAAAGAAGTATTTCCAGAGTGAGCTGCTGAGAAAGCGGGGGAAAAAAAATGATGGAGATACTAAATTTTTCTAGCATTTTGATGCAAAGGGATGGATTGATTTCTAGCACGTCACAATTAAGCAGCCCCTTATATTTTGATGCACAACATATTCAGTAGAGCACATTCAGCAAAAAGACTTTGATCAGTAATAACATTGTAATCACAATTCTCTCTCCTACAAACATCTCAAAATAGAATTACGATCTACCAATGCTGAAACGAGCAACAGTGTTGTAGATAACAAAATATGCATAGGACTACTACATAACGATATCACTGTACGCAGTCTGATCAATGCTTTGAAATTGGCAAGTGTGCCATAAACGTAACGTGCTTTGCAGCAGATTTTACTAGCATAAAAGACATCAGGGCGTCAGAGGCTCTTTTTTTCACCCACTCTTTCAACAAAATTCTGTAAAATCAACAGATTTACAAACGGTTCTACTCAGCGAGGCATCTGGGTCTTCCTTCAAAACCCAGACTCTGAACAGCTTCCTGTAAGAACACACCACATACTGAACACTCCTCGGTACCTAGACACCTGAACCACCTGGGCTGGTTCAGCTCCGAGCTGCTGCCAGTGCGCAAGAAACACTGAAGCAGCTAAGGCTTCCCAGGTAGTCTAGGTGGCAACCCTGGCACCAAGAGCCTCAATAGGAAGGACACTGTCCCCTGTCAGACGACGCATAAGACTGTTCCAAAGAAAATGCTACAACCATGAGGACCTTTTCCACAAAGGAGAGCAGAAAAGGGCTGGCTTTCTCTAGTCAAAAACTCCGAGGTGGGAGACGGAGCTACAAATTTAGGAACTCTAGCTTCCGGTCGCAAATCTGTGACAGCTCGCCGAGTCCGAGTTCAGTTTTCCTACCGGCAAAATGGGACTCACGGCCACCACCCCTCCCCCTCGCCAGGGACTCGGGCACACCCAAGAGGTCTTCGATTACCCGAGGCGAGAAAGCGGCGGGGAGGCGCGCGGCTCTCCCGGGGCGCCCACCCCGCAGCCGCACCCCCCTCCCCGCGACAGAACGGCAGGGCAGGCGTACCTGGCTTCACCGTCTTGAGACGGATGGGCTCGCGGAAGTGGCGGATGACAGCCAGGGTGTCCCGGTTGGTGAGCCCGCTGACAGGCGTCCCGTTCACCTCCAGCAGCACATCCCCCGGGCTGGGCGCCTTGCCCGAGACGACGCAGCAGGTGCCCCCGCCGGGCTCCTCGCGGAGCCGCCCCAGGTAGGGGAACTCGCCGCGCTCCGCGCCGCCCCGGATCTCGGCGCCGAAGTCGCCCGGGGGCCCGGCCCAGGACACGGCGCACTCCTGCACCTTGCTGAGCCAGTGCTTCTTCTTCTTCAGCGTCTTCGACATCCCGAACCCCGCTGCACCATGAGGGAGACCCCGCGCGGGCGGCGGGGGCGCCGCTCCGGCCCCCTCTCAGCCCGGGGGCCCCCGGCGGCCCGCGCAGCCCGGCGAGGGGGGCCTGGCCGCTCCGGCCACCCCCGACCACAGCCCGCTGGGGGGCCCGGCCGCTCCAAGCCCCGAGGCGCCCCTCGGACGCCCCTCCCGGCTGCGCTCCCCGGGGCTGGCCGGGCTCCGCGAGGGCCACCCGGGGTTAGGCTGAAGAAAGGAGGAGGGACTTGTCCCCGGGCGGCTCCACAAGGGGTTTCGGGCGGGGTCACTGCCGACGGCTGGCCCCCGGGCTGCGCGCCCGAGCGGCGGGAAAGGCTGAGGCGGGGGGGGCGGGGAGGTGAGAGGAGAAGAGCCGGAACGTGAAAAATCCGTCGGGGGCGCGCAGGGGCGCGCGTAGACCCGTCGCCGGATCGATCGTGGCCGCTGCGGAGCCGGAGCGCCGAGACCAACGCCTGCCCAAGCTGCCAGGAAACTGCCGCTTTCAAACCCGCCGCAACCTCCTCCTCCTCCTCCCTCTTCCCTTCCCCCCCGCCCTCGCCCATCCCTCATCCAGAGCCCCGCCCCCTCCCGCCGCGCGGCGCCCGGCGCGCTGCCGTCACCGGCCGGGCGCTAGGGAGCGAGCCCCAGCTCTCGACTTTCGCGCCGGGGATTGGCCCCCGGTGGGCAGGGGGAGGACCCTCAATGAAAGTGAAGGCCGCCGATTGGTCGAGGGGAGTGGGGGAGGCGGGCACTAGAATGACTGAAGTTTAGAGAGGGCGGAAAAAAGAAGTTTGGGGAGTAAGGGAGGGCGAGGAGGAGGGGCAGAGGGAGTGGAGTGGGCTCCAGGTCGCCGGGCAGGGAGAGGCCCTCTGCGCGGTGGCTGGAGCCAAGGGAAAACTCGGTTACGACGGGCGACCGTACTCCCTGAGGTGGAGGCGTGGCCGACGAGCCGACGAAGCCGGGGGCGGAGCCTCGGAGCCAGCCTGGGGCGCAGAGAGCGCCTCGGGTACTATGGTGGGTAGCCTACGTGCGGAATCCGGGGAGAGGTGGCGAGGCCTCCAGGCTGGCCTGTTGCAGCTGATCGCTTACATTGAGTTTCTTGTTCGTTCATTCGTTCAGCAAATGTTATTGTATGCCCATGGAGGCACGGACTCGGAAGTCTGGTCGATGGAAGGTAAAATACAATGCTGCACTTGACTGCTGTGTGACCTCAGGCAAGTTAGACAACTTCTCTGAGCCGAAGCATCCTCGGCTGCAAGATGGAGATAATGATACCCCTCCAAATTGTGAAGATTACAGGAGATACATATTTTTAAAATCTGCATAGTGCCTGGGGGAAGGTGGTTGCTTCTTATATTTGGTAGCAAAAAGGATGATGACAACGAATGAGGAAGACTTTGTATCAGATAGAAATTGTGCTACGTACTGGGGTACAAGGATGAACAGATCAGTGGCCCTGTGCTCAAGGAGGTTGCAACCTAGAGGGAGAGACTGACAAGTAAGCAGAATGCCTGAGGTGGAGTCGGGGTAGACTAACGTTGAATAAAGAATGTCCCTTCCAGCACTAATTTTTCAGAAACTCCACTTGAACTTTCTTCCCTGACTTGACTCACACGGTTCCTTCGTTCTGGTATCACACACACACACACACACATCCCTCTTTTTTTTTTTTAACAAGTCAATTTTATTGATACATATTAATAAAGCATACAATTCATCATGCCTTCTAAAAATCCTATCCATCCTCAGCTCAAATGCCAACTCTTCCATATAGCCTTTCTGATTTTTGGTCCTCAAGTGGAAAGTTTTTTCTCTGAGCTATAATACTTTTTCACGTTGCAGCATGCCTCTTATTTATGTAGTCTCCTGACTCCTTTTAATAGTAGGGAAAAGCTTATATTTAAACTATGAATAACTTTACAGAATCTCACCCTCAGACTGGACCACACTTAAGCAGCTGCAGTGATTTCCTTCACAACATTGTATCAGTCAGGGTAGTAGCAGGAAACGAAGGGCACTTTACAAAGATGTGGGCAGGATACGGGAAACCACAAGGGAAATGTGGAACCCTGAGGCTATAATCTCCTAGACCTGTAGAGGTAAGGGGGAAGAAACAGTTACCAAAACTCAAAGAGGACTGACAGGAGCCTGTGACCTTCAGTCAAGAGATGCAGTCAGCCTAAAAAGTTATCTAACAGGAATCTGGGGGATTTGTAGTTTACTCACCTCCCTTCTTCAGTCTCTTCCTAATGACTAAATCCAACCAGAAGCCAGAGAGAAAGAGAGCCCTTTGATGCAGACAATATCAGTCAGTCTCATGGGGAAGAGGAGACAGTTCATCTGGAGAGAAAAGGGGGAAATATCCAGCACAGACATCATGTAGATTGTCCAGATTTATCCAGATCTGAGACAAAGTTGGAGTATTTTTTTTTTCTGAACTACTATCTACAGAAGCAGATTCCTGGATGAAATCTCGATAACCTCTACATAATCTGTTTTTGCTGCAACTCTGGGAAAACATCTTTCCCTGCCTAGAGTGTATCCATTAAAATGCCCTTGGCTACAAAGAACAGACTATTCTAACAGTAGCTTAAAGCATTTATTACATCTTCAACATGAAGTTCAGATATAGGTAGTCTCAGCGTTAGTTCAGCAGCACAATCATGTCATCAGGGACCCCAGCTCTTGTTGTGTTTGCTCTGTGCCATCATCTGCACTTTGGCTTTTGTCTCCAGTTTTTCACCTCTTTACTGCAACATCGCTGCCACAGCACCAGGCATCACATCCCAGAGGTCATTGTCCAAAGGAGGAAGGGAAGGAGGAAAGGTGTTGCTGCTCCCATTTTATGAAGGAGAGGAATCTTTCCCATAACTGCACACACGCCCCCTCCTTTAGAATCTGTCTTATTGGCCAGAAAATGTTCACATGCTCACCACAGACCAGTCACTGGCAAAAGGAAATGGGATTGCCACAGTTTATTATACAAAACATGAGCCACTCCCAACCAAAATAGACATTCTCTTTGAAAGGAAGAAGGGGAAATAGTTGTTGAGTAGACACCCAGCAGTGTCTGCCACATGCTTCCACCAAGAATTATAAGTTATCATGACTCTTGGGCAGAAAACTACAGTGATTAGGAGCTTCAGCTCTGGAGTTAGACTACAGATTCCAGCTTTTCTGTTTACCAGCTCTGTGGCTTTGGGCAAGCTATTTAAACTCACCTAACCTTAGTTTCCTCATCCACAAAATAGGTATGATCACAGTGCTTACCTAACTGGGTTGTTGTGAGAAATGGATGGAGTGATTTATATCAAGCACTTAGCATAGGGCTTGGCACACAGCAAACACTTGGTAAATTATTATTTTACTTTGTGCTAATGAAATAGTCATATTTGTGACAAGGCTAAAAGGATTGCTAATCACCTGTACAATTCTATAAATACTAAATTTATCCAACTTAGTGAGCTTTGGTACAGTTAAAAAATATATATTCTAGAAACAAGCTGCTCACCCTAGTGTGTTAATTCTGGTAGGATACTATTCTGGAAATTACTGCATAGTTAAAGGGGTCACATTATAAGCTGTCTCTAAAATGGCATCTAATCAAATTGTATCTGTGTTTATCACTGCTTTCCAAACCCAATAATTGACTAAATAGTTGTGATATCCTTTGGGGATTGTTAATAAATCAAACATGGAACCTGGTTTAACAAAAATAAATGAGAGAGTTGAACATAATAATCTATGGAGATGGAGATAGATATGTTCCAATATGATTTTCACATCAGTTAGGTCCCAAGATGACTGCAGTGGCTCCAAGTATCACATCCTCACACAAATGTCAGTAGACTGAGAGAAGGGAAGAGAGTGTCTCCTTTCCTCCTTTTCTTTCTATAGATCTAGGAAATCTTTCTCCATGGGCTCCCAGTAGAATTCCCCCTCCAACTCATTGGCCAGGATTGTCCAAATGCTCTTTCTTAAACCAGTCTTTGCTAAGGTTAATTAAGTTCCGCAATTGCTAATTCTGATTCACTCCAAGGGCTCAATATCTGAACAAAATCAGGGATGGCTTAGTAAATGCAAAGACGGAAGGTTGGGTTTGGATAAGCAACCACAGTGTCTGCCACAAATACACTCTATTGACTTGATTTTTTTGGGGGGATTGGGGGGTAAGGGGGGAATTTGTTTTATTTTTACAATATTGTGCCAAGTGTTCCTAATGAGAGCTAAGTAAACCCACCCCTCTAAGTAGAAACTTCAGAATGAAAAGTATCAATTTCCAATTTTTCTGAAGTGACCTATGCTAACTTGTACTACAATCAGGGGTGCCTTGTATGGTAGTGCAGTTTGTGCACTGGACAACTCTGACGGCATCACTCACGTTGTGAGTGGTGCTTAAGGAGTGAGTTGTGCAGTATACAGCCTGCATAGCTGGGTAAGGTGGCTCTGTGCCAAAGCAAGGCAAATGTGGGGGGGATTGTTAGATTTCATCTATTTTTATATTCTCACTGGTCTCTTTCATGGAAACCTGAATCTCTAGTAACAGTAAATCAGACCATCCTTATTTAGAGGAAGTCATTCTCAAGCACTAGTTGGAGCGGGGCTGGGTTTAGGAATGAATGGATGGGACAAATATTTACTATACAGAGTACAAGAATTTTTTTTCCTCTTTATTTTTATTTCCACAGATTATTATAAAATTGTCTTGAATTTTTAAAATTCTGGTTCACAAAATATTTCACTGGCTATGTTTGTCTTTACCTGCATCATGGAAATGATGTATGTAATGTGGGCCAAAATCAATAGCCTAGCCAAATTCGGTATTACTGTTTCATTGTAGCTTTACATTTTATTAGCATTTTTATTGGTCTATGCCTATGGGCTAATTTGCATGCTAATGCTAAAATATGCTCAATTACAAAAGCAGTAACATGGAAAATTTTATTTCAGTCAAACTGATTTTTTGTCCAAAATCGTTCTATGTTTCCTGCATAAACGTGCATTTTTTTAGCCATAGGTGGACTTAACCTGCAAATGGCCAAATGAATCCAACCCAAATTCACAGAATAATAGGAACATTCAAAATCAACTACAGTGCCAACATCCTTTGAAAAGAAGAGGTTACTTAAGCAATCAGATGTCAAGTTTATCTAACAAAGCAGGACAAAGAAAACATTGAATGAAACAGAAAACACCGAAATCCCCATCTTTCATCTTTCAGCTTAATTGCAACCTCCTACTCAAGGCCAGCTTTGATTTCCTACAACTGAATGTCATCTCTTCCTTCTGAAGAATCAATAGCATGTTGTCTGCGTGTGTTTTATCTTTTCCAGTAGGCCTAATGATCATTGAAGGCAAGCTCTCTTTTCTGATTCATTTGTGTATCCCCCATAGGGTTGGGCGCTGTATCTTTGGTACAGTTAAGCATTCATTCATTCATTCATTCATTTATTCAACAAATATAGAGATAGTGCCTGTTATGAACAGATATTGTTTTAAGTACTGTTTTACAGCCATGAACAGACCTGCAAAGTACTTCCTTTCATAGGAAAAGATAGTAAGCCAGAATCAAGTGAATGATCAAGATAATTTCAGTAATAATAAGTACTAAAATAAAATACAAGTTGAAACAGAATGAATTGATGGAGTGGTTAGCGGAAAGCAGGCTACATGAGATTGAGAGCTTGGAGAAGGCCTTGCTGAGAATGTGACATATGAGCTGAGACCTGACTGATAAGGAAGAGCAAGCTATGTGAAGACCCAAGGCCAAAGCAGTCCAGGCCAACGTGGGTGTCTTAGGCAGGCATGTGTCTCTGAGAATTCCAGGAACAGAAGGAGTGCTAATGTGGCTGGAGTATGGTTAAGGAGGAGGGAGTGTTGGAAATGAAGCCAGAGAGGTAGGCAGGAAGCAAGATCACTTTTAGACCAAGGTAAAGGCTTTGGATTTTATTCAGAGTACAATGGGAAGTTTTACCCAGAAGAGAGGCATAATCTGAATCACATTTTAGACTGATCTTTCTGATTGCTCTGTTGAAGATAAGAGACCAGAGTAGAAAGGAGCAAGGAAGCCAAATAAAAACCTAGTATAGGAACCCAGTGAGATAACAGTGGCATGGACCAGGGTAGAAACAATGGAGATGAAAATTTGTTGAGGGGCCGGCTCGATAGCCCAGTGGATAGGGCGCCGGCATACCACATGGGAGGCCCTGGGTTCGATTCCCGGGGACCTCTCCTAGCGGGCAGACCGCCTTGAGAATGGCAAGCCGCCATGGGCGGGCCGGAGCCGCCGTGGGCAGGGCAAGAAGCTGCCACGGACATGGCAAGAGCCGCCACGGGCAGGGCAGGTCGC
>PVKH010045965.1:0-10443 GCA_004027955.1 Chaetophractus vellerosus
CCTGCCCTGCCCGTGGCGGCTTTTGCCTGTCCGTGGCAGCTTTTTGCCCTGCCCACGGCGGCTCCGGCCCGCCCATGGCGGCTTCCATTCTCAAGGCGGTCTGCCCGCTAGGAGAGGTCCCCGGGAACTGAACCCAGGGCCTCCCATGTGGTTTCCCAGCGAGCTCTTTATCCACTGAGCTATCTAGCCGGGCCCTGGGCACAATTTTAAGTATGTATAATTTGCCTATGATCTGGGTCCCCTTGGCTTGATCTTTTTATTAATCTCCAGCTACCTCCTCAACTATCTTCTGTTCTTTTCCAAAGTTCACCTTTCCATACCCACTTCTCTCTCCACCAGGGTTTCAACTCCCCTGGCCCTCCCACTCTCTGTGTCTTTAGCCTCCTCAGGCAAGTCCATTCATCTCTCTGGCCCTCAATTTCCTCACATGTGAAATAAAACTGAGCTAGATTGTCTCTAAAATTCCCTCAGTACATAAAATATTTTGATTTTATTAATGAATAAAAAGAAGCTTTGGCTCTATCACTGAATTAATTTTTCACTGGCTTCCCTTGTAGAGCCTGGTAAATTCAACTTGCTTTGCCTCCATTTTTTATCAGTAAGACTGGGTTAGCAGTATATTGGCACACTGCTTGTCTTTACCCCACCATTGCCTGTTTTCTGGGTCAACACTAGCCAATCCATGCCTCAAAACTTGGCTTTCTCCTCATCTAACTTAATTTGTAGGGGTTGGAGAGGAGGAACAACAAATGCATGTCCCTTGCTATGTCCTAGGGCCTAATAAGCCAGATGAAGGAGGGCAAGTCCATGGTTTCTAGTGGGGTACAAATTCCTGACACGAATACTGGAATGAGGGACTGGAGGTTACTGACTACAACATGCTCAGAATTCTCCTCAGCTGGGAACCTGGTAACCATACTCCTGGTTCTTGGAGAATAATTGACAATGGCAATCAAGGGCCTCTGCACCACTGAGCATACACCATATATTCTACCATAGTGGAAAAGTTAGAATTTGGTTCAAATACAGACACTTTTACTTACCAGGGTAATTTACCTGACTACTCTGAATCTCAGTTTCCTCCTTTGTAACCAGGCATAATGCTTCCTTAGAATCATTATAAAAATTCTATGAAATTATATATATATATAAACCACTAACAGTGTGAAGAGAAAATGGGAAGTGTTGAATAAATAAATGATAAATAAATTATTATATCATTCATCAGCATTCAAAAATACCCAAAAATAGGATCCTTATTCCAAAGTGTCAGATCCGTAGAACTGAGTTGACCTAAGCAAATAGGTATCATAACACTTCTGAAAACAACCATCAATATGAAAATGCAAGCTGTGCCAAATGACAGATACACCTAAAAACCCTGATATGGACATTCTGCAGTTGCCTTGCAGGTCTTTAATAGGGAAAACAGTAGTTTTCCTTTAATGAGCTCTTCCACAGTCTTGGGACACTTGGGAACAATTCAAATATTTCTCTGCAAAGTGAACAAAGCTCGCGATTCCATAGTAACCACAGCTGAATAATTCAAACTGAGAAGCCTTCAAAATGGCAATTTACCTAAGGATGTTTTTATAGCCCCTTGTGCTATAATACCAATGAAAGGGCTTCACATCAAGGTTGCTATTAATCCAGGAAAAAGCACACACTCATGTATGCACACGAGTACATAAGCATACACACTCTACTTTCAGTATTTTCTCAGGGGAGTTCTACAAAAAAAGAAAAAGAGTATTTAGAAGTAAGCAAGAATTCCATTCAGTGAGCAGTAACCCTTCCCACTCCCAATACTTGATATGGAGCTTCATTTTGAATTATAACTCAACTGGGGCATAACTAGAAAGAGGGAGGAACAACTGCAATCAGTAGAATCACTGATTATACCTATAATGACTGTCAAAAGAGTGTCTCTGGGCAAAAAGAGATTCACATTAGCACAAAATACACAGGTACTTTCTACTTGCTCTCTATTAGTACTCAAAGGCTTATCCATGGACCTCATGCACTAGAATCACCCAGTGAGATTTTTTAATGTTACAGATTTGGAGGCTCTACCCCTAAATTTTCTCATTCTGTATATCTGAGATAGTGCCCAGGAAGAAGTATTTTCTAAAGCTTCTCATGGATGATGCAAAGAATTAGCAGTCATTGCTTTCCTAATCAGGTTATATATTACATTGCCTGAACTAAGAATAACTTTCAGGTTAGGAAAAACTCATTCTGAATCCACAGCGTGTGACGTTAAAATATGTAGCTGAAGCAACAATTTGCACATTAAATGTTAAGATCCTTTCAAATGTGAATCTTAAAATTTGAAATAACCAGAAAATAATTTTCTAGATCACTTGCTAAACAGAATTGATTCTTTGAAGAAAAAATGGCAGAACATTAAAAATAAGGGCATGTAAGGATTCCATTTTAAAAAACAAAAAACAATTTATAGTGTATGATACAAGGTTTGTGTCTCATTCACTTTCGGCTCCTAGGGTGCTAGATTATCAATTCATTAGCATGTTGACCTTAAAGAATTACAGAACCCTCTATCTTCATAGCAAATGTTCAAAGTTATGGCTTACACCCACAGTGCTAATAGTTAGGCCCAAAACATCCCTCTTTATGCCAGACAACCTTGAACTTCAAGTTTTCCACAATGCCCAGTACCACGACTGAACCTCTTGCACCCAATTTCCTGAAGAGTATTTAAAAGATCAATGCATACACCAAGGGCAGATTGAGCAGAACACTATTCCAAAAATAAAGAGCCAACATTCTTCTACCACTTCAAAAAATAATGCAAGGGTGGTTTACTGGGAAAAAATAAATGAGTAATTAGGAAAGAGATTTTGGAAACGTTCTGATATAAAAGTTGTATACATGGCTAATTGGCTGTGAGCTGGGCAGAAAGAACAATATTCTAGATTGAGAAGACAGAGAAATTTGATGGATTTGACCTTGAAGATCAACTTTCAGGAAACTACCCTGGCCTACATCTGGGTTCAGAATCTCCAACACTTACTGAAAGAAAAAAGAGAAAATAGAGTAGATCTTTGCCAATATAAGTAGAACAAAAGGGTTTTCTAGTTAATTTTTAGTTAACCAAAAGTTTCCAAAGTTGGTCTGTGTTAGACACTTTACTCATCCTATCTCATTTTATTCACACAACATTTTGAAATAGTTATTTTTATTTCTGTTTTGTAGATGAGAAAAATGAGGCTCAACGAGATTAAGTAACTTTTCCACTAGCACACAGCAAGTGACTTGCAAAAATGGAACTAGCACATTTCTTTTAGTTCCTCAAACACCTTAATCTCTTTCTCTCTCAGTGCTCTTTTCGCTTTGAGTCTGTTGGCAAAATGTAATCATAGATTTATTGTGTGACTATTTGCTTAATGATTTTCTTCCTTACAAATCTATGGGTGCCATGGGGACAGGGATCGTCTGTTTTATTCTCTGCATTTACCTAGAACCCAGCACAATGCCTGATCTATATTGTAGGCTCTCAGTAAATATTTATTCAATGAATGAATAAAGGCTTGAATTACTCCATAACACATGCTTTTTCCTTTTATGATATTCCATTCTCTTCCATATCCCATTCCCACCATCCATGAACTTCAAATAACCTATCTAGTTTCATTTTTAATGCACCCTTATTATCAGCAAGATGTAGAAAATTGTCTAGCTTTACTTTTCAATTTTCATTTGATCTCTTCTGTATCTTGTAAGCAAAACTTTTAGGAAAAACAAAGAGGCTTCAGAGCGTCAAAGTTTCCATGGAAGATGTCTAGAGAGAACCACTTCAAGCAATATGTACTAAGAAGCTGACAATATATCCCTGGTCTAGACCATGGAATATCCTAACATCTAGTTCTTTTAGTCTTCTCCAAAAACATACTTCATCTATAATTCATTTTTAAATCCCTCCTTTCTATGGTTGGGAAAAGCTTGAGAAAATGCATATACATCTACAAATGAACTTCAACATTTTTTTTCTCTGTTGTTTTTTTTGAAATTATACTCACACAGAAGATGCCTTTTCTTTCTTTTTAGGGCTTTTTTCCAGGCAGCACTGAGGAGTTTCCATGGCACAGTTCCTCTGGTAGCTTATTTCAATTTAAATTCCTCCCCCTTCATACTGCAGCATTTTTGTGGTCTTGTATTCAGGTTTCCCACTTCTCTTCTGTTTCAAGGATGGTACTTTTGTATCTGTGCTTGATATGCAGCGCTTTTTTTTTGTCTCCTACTCTACCACAGGTCAATCAGTGAACAGCAACATATTTCTGTATCATGTCTCCTTTGTGGTTGATTACAATCAGAATAGTTAGTCCATCATTCTGTACTGACTTTAAAGGGTTTGACTTTCATTAAATAGTAGAAATCTGAGTGAGGACAGTGTGCCATATAGATTTGACTTGAAGAAACTCCTGGATGAATGGCTGACTTTCTTAACATTTTATGTGATATCCTACAGACACAGCCCATCTCTTAAAATCCTTTGTTTCCTTATAACTTTTTATTTTGAGATGTTAGTTTTTACCTTTCTGTTTTTAAATCACATAACTTCATATTTTTAAAAACATCCTCTAAAGTTGGGTGCATAATTTAATGTTCTAATATCTATTTGGGAAGACATATTCACAATTTAAAAGGGCTTTTGGATGTATAGAACAGTTGCTTAAATTCTGACACAACAATGCAAATCACCAAGATATGATTTGAATCTGAATAATGAGCATTTTATATGATATTTACTGGGAAAATTAAAACCCTGGTACTCCTGGAAGATGACAGTGATAAAAGATTCATTCAAGAATCTTTATTCAGAACCTGTTATATGCCAGGCAATTCGCTAGTTGCTGGGGACACAAAGATGAATAAGAGCAAACCTCTGTCCTTGAAGTACATACAACTTAATACAGAAAGATAGAAACTTGCTCTAATCATTGATATACAGTCTAATATGAGCTGTTATCGAGGTATGAAAAATTATAGAAAATTTTACATTTTCTAGAAAATAGCTATCCTCAATAGTAACAGGATTTCAGATCTAAGATATTTCTCCAGGGGTATTTTTATTCTCCTTTTTAACCAAATATTTTCCTAGGAAGAAAGAATTTGGGTGACAGAAGGGTTGCTTAAGTGGAAAGGTGATATAATGACTTTCTTATTCTAATTTACAGTAAACGTCCATTAGGATCAATTCAAGTCAGGGTGTAGGAATAAATAAAATCATAGTGAAGGAGATAGATATTGTATATTCTAAAAATCTTAAACTGAGAAATCATTAAGCTTCTGAGAGAGAAAACTCCAAGCAATTCAAAACCTAGCAATGAAGAAAGGAAACCACACAGATGCTACAGTTGACGTGTCTTTACATGGGACTGTGACAATGTAGGAAAAATGGCTCAAAATCACAGGTGTATATATAGAAAAGGAAGACTGCTGAGGGGGGTGAGAAGGAAGAAGGACTGCAGTGTCCTAAGAGGATAAGGTTTGCATTAGACAATATGCAAGTCAACAAGAATAGAACCAAGAGAAAACAATATTTAGTCTGTCATGAGAGTGCTAAAAAAAGCCCAGGCATGGAAAAAGTAAAATAAAATCTGTGACAGTGCTGGACCGAGATGGGAATAAAGTATGGGAATGAGATATGGAATAATGCTCCCACTTTCCCGGAAGCATTTTCATTCTTCCTTTAATGTGTAAAATTTATTAAAGCATACATTTCTTTTTGAGTTCACATTGTATATTAAACTCTCTATTAGTGACTGTGTGTAGAGGTGGGAGCATGGATCTATGTTTACAACATCCCAAAGGAAAAGGTCCCCTGGCTGGATACGCTATCATAAACAAAATCTGCTGCACTGTGATTGAAATGATTGGTGATCATCAACTTTGTAGCCTGTACAAGGTTTATAGCCCTCCATTTGTAACTCACTCTTGTAGCATTTTCAAAAATCCCTGTATTTCAATACCCCAAATACTCTGGTTTGCCCTAAAGCCCAGGAGTAAATGCGATTATGGTTGCTGTTTAACTTGCTGCTCATTTATTCCCATCGTCCCTGGTCCACAGCAGCCTTTGTGCTCAAATCCCAATCTGGCTATTAAGGGAATCAGCATCACCCTTGTGATAGTGGCTGATGGTGTCAGTTTAGGAAAGGAAAGGGCTGCAGAAGGGAAGCAAGTGACAGTGCAGAATTTCAGAAAAGTTCAGCAGTCTTTCAACTGTCAACCTCCTTTGCAGAAAATAAAAAATGACAATCAATTCCTGAGAAAGGGTATAATTTCTCAAACCAGATAAAAAGACAATGCCAAATTGCAATGAAATCTCAGGAGGGTTTCTCATTCTCTCTCTCGCTCTGTGTCTCTCTCTCTCTCTCACCTCCACCCCCTCCCTCCCTCCCGTCCTTCCCTTCCCTTTTTTTCCTCCCTTTCAGACCCTTCTTTTCCTCTCTCCTCACCAACAAGTTTTCTGATATCAAGCTGCTGCTGTGGGTTGAAAACAAATGAATGGAAATTCAGCTTTTGACTGAAATAAGAGGTGTACAAAAAAGCATTTGTTTATTGGCCCCCACCCCAGCTTTCTTTTCTCATCTCTTGGTTCAATGCTCTTGGGCTGAAAGACCCAACCTGGCTGTCACAGCTACTCTGGAAAGTCTTCGATGAACACTCTGCACCCCCACGCAGTGAAAGTTTCTATAGTAGCTATCATATAAATATGGCTTTTTTTTTTTACGGAGGTACCAGGGATTGAACCCAGGGCTTTGAACATGGGAAGCAGGCACTCCACCACTGAACTACATCTGCTCTCCAATGAGAGTTATCTTTTGATTGTTTGTTTTTGTTTTTAGGAGGTACTAGGGGCCGAATTCAGGGCTTTGTACTTGGGAAGCAGTCACTCAACCACTTGAGCTGCATCCGCTCCCCACTACCTCATATTTTGATAGATTTTATTATTGTCTGTATACCCTAAAGACTCTGAGTCTGTGGGCGTGAAAGGCTGTCTTTTACCTTTGTATCTCCAGTTCCCAAAGCAATGGTTGGCACAAAGTAAACTGGAGGTCAGTATTTGTTAAATGAATAAACATTATATTCTTTACCTTTATTTTGGCTTTTATGTCTTAAGCCCAGACAAAGAATATTCCTCCAATTCTCATTTATGCATTCATTCCTAGGTCAACGAGGTATTAAGTAACTATCTGGGGAAAAACAGAGAGAAGACAAGCTTTTCAATTAATCAAACCTGGGTTCTTAGCTTGGATTCTCCATGTTGAACTGGCTAACTCCAGGCAAGTTACTTGATCTTTCTGAATGTTTGAGTTTCCTCACCTGAAAAACGGGAAAGATGAAGTTTAGTCGTATGGTTATTGTGAGGATTAAATGAGTAATGTATATAAAGCATTTGGGAAAATACCTAGTCCATTGTAAGCACTGCATAAATGTCAACTGTTATGAAAATGCCCAGAATAGTGCCTAGCACATAAGAGGAGCTAGATAAATAGTAGTTTCCTCCCTATAGTTTCACTTATAAACAAGGTACTAAAGGCCAAAGATAATTTTCTTTAAGGTATGTACATACTACTAAGTGAAATAAGCTATTTCCTCCAAACTCAAATACAAGTTGGTGACGGATGCGGTTATCATAAGAAAGTGGCCTAGGAGTCCTGTTTCATCACTGGCTTCCCAATAAGGCCAGATTTAATTTGATGCATTAAAAATAATTTTTCACAACTTGCTTTGGGGTATTTTAGGCAAAGATTTAGTGCAAACCTAAACTCTACTTGTGTCTGTAGAGATTTATATTCTGCTTCTAAAGTCAAATCATTTGGAATCAACTCCATTGCATATATTAGGAAAGAAATACCCCATAAATACACTCTTGCTCCCTGGAAATTAGAAATAGCCATGAATTTTTGTTGTGCTTTTCATTTCTCAGAAATGGCACATATAAAAAATAAATAAATACTTGAAAGGCAAATCAATACAATATAACCTTGTTATAAGACTCTTTTTCTTGCCCATTTTAAATAGGCTGTCATGAATACAGAGTTGCCATTTCCTTCCACATACCAATGTAAACAGTGATGTGATCTCTCTCATGGGTTTAAATTCTGGAGACAAAGTTCAACAAGATGTCTGATAATACAGCTTATTTACTTTTTTAGATAATCTCCATTTTAACCTATAATAATTAAATAGTTCCATACTGACAACTTAGAAAAGAACTAAAATTTACCTAATGCACAAAAAAACAAAATAGATTTTAGTAGTTATTATTGATACTAGTTGATAATAATGATAATTACCATGATAGGTGATCTTTAATGAGTAACTCTAAAATGTCAACCTTGGCTATAGACTCTTTACAAGAACTTGAAGAGGTAGGTACTGTCATCCTCATTTCATCGGTAAGGAAACTGACGCCCTCAGAGAATAGTAATATGCCCATGGTCAACAGCAAGTGCTTAGCCACATAGTTCTCAAAACCAGGTCAGTCTGACTCAACTGCCTTAGTTCTTTCCATTCTATGTTGACCATGGAGCAGAGTGCTCACATTCAGGGCCAGGAAGTCAGTGTTCATATTCACAAGTCCTTTAAAAAGCCATATGAACTTTCTGTTTACCCTCATGTTTGATCATCAGGGAAGTGTTATATCAAATCATACAAGTTTATTTTATTTTATATTTTATTTTATTTTATTTTATTTTATATTTTATTTTATTTTATTTTGACATTCCTCGGTACTTATTGTCTCTCCCCACCTAGACTCCCACCCCTGACCCTCACAAATAAAAGACCCTCGTCTGCCCAAGTCTCTAACGTCCACCGCATCTGCACTGCTGGCGAGGGGGCCACAAGTTTAGATTCTAATTTCCTTCCCCTTTGCACAGATCAAATCTGACCCATCCACTACCTTTCTTGCCTTCTTTTGAGAGGACTACTGTTCTAGAGAAGCTTGTAGCAAGCTGAGGTCCAAAGTAACCAAAGAAACAAGGGAAATCAAAAACAACTCAGGGTAGGAGAGACTGAGTGAGCTGCATCCATTTGTCCCAAATGTGCCCCTCTCCCCTGTAAAAATTCAAGAACAACAGAGCTATGCTCAAATATCTAACAGATTAACAAAGATAAGGACATTACACATATTCTATCAAGTGCCAACTGGTAGAGCTATGACCATGCATACATGTTACAGAAAGATAATTTGGTTTAAACAGAGAAATTTTAGCCTTTTCTTTTTAACAATCAGAGAAGTTAGATTTCCATTGCTGATAGTTTTAAAGCAGAGACTGAAAAAGAACCAACCACCTGCTCTAGTGGTGTATTAGCTGGATGGTTCCATTGAAAAAAATTTAAGACATCCTCTAACCCTGATTTTCTATGATTCTTCTGTGTTTGGGGGGTGTGTGTGTGTGTGGGGGTGTTACAGTTTGATGTTATACTGTAGATTAGGCCAACAGCTAGCTGGTCCTCCTTGTTTACTTGTTAAAGTCCCTTCAGAGAAATAGCCAGGATGCAAGAAATCTGTAAAGGTGCTCCTTGATAGGACCCGCACCTCCTGTAATTCACAGAACAGCAGTATTAGGACTACTTGACTTGTAAACACTCACAATACTTGCAGATGATTTACTACTCATTCTTACAGTTCTTTCATATGTATAATTGTATAAGGTTTAAGCCTTTTTTTTTTCTCATTCGGCCTCCTGTACCTTCCTACCTCCCTCCCTTTCCTCAAAGCTATCTGTGATGTTCTGGTCCCATCTTCCTTGCACACTTGGAGAACATGATCCACCATTTCAAAAGGTACCCATTCCCAGGCTCCACTTCCACACCTTCACTCTTCCATGATGTTCAGACCATGGAATAATTAGTAACAATTATCAGCCAAGTACTGTTTTAAGTGTATCTCATTTAGTCCTCACTCCAACTCTATAAGTTCTCTCATTATCCCCTGTTTAAAAGGGAAAAAGAAAGGAAATTGCGGTGCAGGATGGTCAAGCGACATGCACAAGGTCTCAAAGTCAGTAACAGAGCTAGGATCTGCTCTCAGGTCCAGGACTATGCTGCCATATTGGGGCCCACTAAATGCCATCATAGTCTCCCTTCTCCAATTATATTCTTATTTTTTAATAATATTTTTTTAAAAGATACTTAGATTACATAAATGTTACACAAAAAATATAGGGATTCCCGTATGCCCCACTCCCCACACCTCCCACACCCTCCCACATAAACATCCTACATTAGTGTGGCACGTTCATTGCAATTGATACACACGTCCTGGGGCTTTGCTATTAAGCATGGACCATAGTTCACATTGTAGTCTACACTCTCTCCCACATAGTTCTGCATGTTATGTGATGATATAAAATGGCCTATATCTGTCATTGCAGTGTCGTTCAGAACGATTCTCAAGTCCCAAAAAAG
>PVKH010045966.1:0-10445 GCA_004027955.1 Chaetophractus vellerosus
AAAGCAAATCAATGGAGGAAAGAAAACCATTCGATAATGTTTTAAACAAATAGCACAGGAGCAATTGGACAAAATCTTCAGGATCTAGTGCTTGGCAAAATCTTTTTAGTTTGACACAGAAAACATGGTCAAGAAGAGAAAATTGATATACTGTACCTCATCAAAATGATAAATTTTGCTCTGAGAAAGACTGTGGAAAGGATGAAAAGCCAACTGAAATGTTGGAAGAAAAGTATTTACAAATCACATATATGACATGTTATTTATATCAAGAATATATTGAGAAGCTGCTGTGGTTCAATTGGTTGGGCTCCTGTTTACCATATGGGAGGCCCCAGGTTCAATTCCCGGGGCCTCCTGGTGGAGCAAGCCAGCCGTGCGGTGCGGTGAGCTGATGCAATAAATACCTAAATACATAAATATATAAATAAATAATGATAATAAGTGAAAAACATATACATGAAGAAATCCCAAAACATAAAAGTAAAAAGAAAACACTCCAATTAGACAATGAGCAAAAGATGTAAAAACACATTTCATCAAAAAAGATATACAGATGACAAATAAGCACATTGAAAGATGTACCTGATCATTAGACATTAGTGAAACACAAATTAAAACCAAAATGAGGCATCACTATATACCTATCAGATAATTTAAAATTTTTAAAAACGTGTTATCCCCAAATGCTGGCAAAGATGGTGCTAAATCGGGTCATGTATACAAACCTGGTAAGAATGGAAAATTGTAAAAAAGCTTTGGAAAACTGTTGTGTGGTTTTTTAGAAAACTAATGAACAATTGCACATGGGCATTTAATTGAAGAAATGTAAACCATGTTCACACAGAAGCTGTACACAAACGTTCATAGCAGCTTTTATACACAATAGCCAAAAACTGGAAACAATACAAATATCTTCCAACAGGTGTGTAGTTAAACAAAATATGCTACTTCCAGACCATAGAATACTACTCAGCAATAAAATAGAGTGAACAATTGATACACACAACTATTTGGATCAATCACAAGGAAATTATGTTGAGTAATGTTTTATTCAATTTATATAAAGTACTTTTAACTTATTGAGCTAAAATTCACATTACATAAGATTCGCTATGTTAGTTTTTTAAAAGTGTACAATTTAGAGGTTTAAATATATTCAAAATTTTCTGTTCTTACTGAAATTCAGCAGTATTTCTTGAATAATCATACCCTGAGTTGCCTCAATAGGGTGGTTAGTTTCTAGAGTTCTGAAAAAGTTGGTTCTGATATGTTTTTCCAGGCATTTTGTTGTTGCTTTGTGGATGCGCAGAATTTTGGAGTTCTTTAATTCAGTTTTAATGAATATCACCTCATTTATATAATATTGTTGAAATAATAGAATTTAGAGATGGAGAATAGATAGGAGTTTACTGGGGTTTAGAGATGGGGCAGAGCGAACGTGACAGCAAAGGATCCTTGTGGTGACAGGACTGTATTGCATCTTGATTTTCAAGGTTATCACTCAAATCCCCACAAGTGATGAAATAGCATAAAACTATATGCTTTTTAAAATTGAATTCATGTTTAATAATTACAGGCACCGTGCCTCCCACTTACCATGCCCAGGCAGCAGCAGGTGTGGTGTGGGGGCTGGGGCATATGCCCTCAGCAGCGGGAACAGCCATCCCAAGACTGATTTTCAGAAAATAAAAAAGGTCCCCAAAGGCAGCTGGTGATAAAATTCCATAAAACTATACACGACACACAAAAGTTTGTATGTATGTAAAACTGATGAAACGGAATAAGCTCTGTGTATTGAACCAGTGCCCAATTAATAGTTTTGATATTGTATTATAGTTCTGCCAGATGTTACCATTGGGCATTGGGGGAA
This sequence comes from Chaetophractus vellerosus, assembly GCA_004027955.1. NCBI lineage: Eukaryota > Metazoa > Chordata > Mammalia > Cingulata > Chlamyphoridae > Chaetophractus > Chaetophractus vellerosus. Next base: position 1,874 of record PVKH010045966.1, read on the forward strand.
ACTGTTTGAAGGATTCATGGAAACTCCTTGTAAATTTTTTTGCAAATGTCTGTGAATCTATAATTCTTTCAAAATAAGAAGCTAAAAATATCTACATCCAAACCTGTGCAGAGGACTTTTGTGTGAATACCATCAAACTGTTCCTATTATTAGGCCTTGTAATCCCAATTTTAAGAACTTAGTTTAAGTGAATTATTAGATTATGGAGAGTTGGACAATGGGGTTTATTATAGAATAGTTTAAAAATAATGACATGTGGAAAAATATATTACTATCAAAAAAGGAATTCTTAAATATATTGGTTGAGTTACAAATAATTTGTCATATAAAGGGAATAATGCCATAATATAGTTTCTAATAAAACTTAAAATATGGCAAAAAAATATGTAGCCTAATTCTGATTTTGCATCACTTGTTTCAATGACCAAACTTGAAAATTGACCAGAGGTGGTCCTTTTATTTCTAAAGTTGGTCAATTGGTAACAAACACATGGCAATAACCACACTGCCATAGCTAACAGGTCCACAGATGCCTAAACATTCCTGTTGTGAAAGTACACCAATTCCTCAATGCCTCACTTTCAAAATCCCTAGATAAATTCCCTGATTTCCTCAGGGAGATTGGGCTTTACATGCATAACTCCCCCTTGTTGATGCAAATCATAAATTCAGCTTTTTTTTCCAGATATTTAGTGGTGTTCTTTTTTTTCATCAAGAGATGGCATTGGATGCCAACCAAAGAAATGGAAAGCTACTACTCAAATTCTATAGTATTGTAGTCATTAATGAAGCAGAACCTTTAATAGAAACCTGGGACCACCTCTTACTTTCTAGGAAAGGAAAGGGATTGATAGAATCAGCTTGTTGGTACACAATGGGAGCTTCCTAGTTACTAGAGAATTTTAAAACACAGTCCCAAGGACATCATGAGGTGACAGCAGTGGTGATGGTTAAGAGCCCTATAGACAAAGTAGTACTCCTTGGATAGGTCAACACTGGTAGTTTGTTATTACTGGGAACTCATCCAATCCAACTCAACACAGGTTACTTGGATAATTTTTGCTTTGTACATGCATGGGGAGAAGGAATGTAGCCCTGAGGATGGCTACATTCCGTTTAAGTAAATAGATATCCCCTTTCCTTCCACTCTAGTCATTTCCACATAGAACAATTATAATTTTAACAGCCAGAATAATCACCACAGTCATCTCTCTTCGTTGATAGTGACCTTAACAAAGACAGGAATAGTTGACTACAATATGAGAAGGGCCATATGATGAGTATGACAAAAGATTTATGTTCCCTGACCACTCAGCTGCTAAGAATGTGATCATCTGAAGGATCGATTTTGTTTATCAACCAATCCTGATAAAAGCATACTTCTACACTTGTAAATTCTTGCACTAGACCCTCAGTCACAATGATTCTCCCTACTTCTCGTTTTCATCCAATACCCATTCTTCGGTTTAACTTTTATACACTTATTAATTTTCATTTCCTTTATGTTCTCTCCATACCAATAAATTCCATGTGAGAATGAGTGTGGCTGATTGATATTAAGAGACAGAAATTATTATAACCACAATAACACATTGCCATGTGATGTCACAAGGTAGATCTAAGCCATATTATGGATGACCAGGTGTTAGAAGATGACTTTTCCAAAGCTGGGGCACATATTCAGACTAGCCCCTGTAAAAAATGGAATGCAAATGAATCCAACTGTCAGTCTCTTGGAACTTATTGCTTTTATTTCTCCTTTATTCATTTGGGAGGTAGTACTTGAATAAGTTGGTGACTCAGTTTGGAGTTGCCCTTCTGCCCCTCTATCCCCTGTGGCTATGTGGAGCATGTGGCTAGGATGTACCATCTGGAGAGTGACAGACATTGGATAATGAATTTTGTGGCAGCCAAATGTTTCCAGGTAATATTCAGTTAGAGGCCTCCTGTGAAATACAGGTTTCCAAGATTTTGTATATAAATAGCTCAGAGGCTGGATTTCTCTTTCTCTTCCCCCTCTCTTTGTCTCTAAGCCATGGCCTACCAATCTCTCCCAATGACCTCAAGGTCTAATGTAGGATTTCATCACATGATGGTTATTGCAACACCAGCAGAAATGTATTAAAAAATCTTGCTAGATTCATGTTAGATAATTTTGCATTATACTACGACTTACCTCCTAAGAATACATCAACATGTTTTATAATTCATCTTTGTTACATGGTTCTCTTTTAACTGTGGAAAGAATGACAACAATGGTCAGGTTATTGTTAAACAAGATAAATTGCTATAAATTATAATTTTCTCTTTAAACATTTTTAACAGCACGTTAACTGATAAGACACAATGGCGGATAAAAGAGAAGAGAGGTTGCTAAGGAAACAGTAGGTTTTAAAATGAACATCAAAATGAATAGGCAGGTAAAATGCATGAAAACTGGCTATATAATTAAGTTCTTGCCTTTTCTAAATTGATATTACTATGTGCTACAAAAACTATGGGACCTATTTTCTCATCTGGCTCAGCCCTAAGTAAAGTAGTGAGAGAGATCAGATATACTTTGTTCCCTGGGCCAAACTCCATAATTCTCCAAATATAACTTTGGTGATGCTTTCATAGTAAATTATATATTTTATACGTATAAGATTCAGCCATTCTCTTATTTTCTAACTTTCCACTGGGGATAAAAATACAGTGCAGCATAAATGTCAAACCAAGACCCTCTCATCCTTCTATTTTGCCTCAGAGGACTAAAGTGGAGGTACTTTGTAGTGTGAAATGCCAGAGATTTTTATCCTCGAGTGAGCTAACCGCCCTTGCTTAAGTTTCTGAAAATCTCTGTTCCTTTGTCTGAAAGTAGAAATATTAAACATAATCAATAAGGTTTATTTTTAGAGTTTAATGAGAACTTAAATGAGACATTTTCCTGATAATTGCCAAGCTGATGTCCTAACATATAGGTATTTCCCTTCCTTAAGCATCTTTTTTCTTCTTTTTTTCTAAAAAATAATTTAAAAAATGACCTAAGTTTGATAAATAGAGAGCATATTCATATGGTAAATGATGGTTTCAAACAAAAAGAGCTGTTAATGAACTGAGAGAGAAATGATAATAGAGAAAAAGAGAAATCAAGAGAAAGAGAGAGAACAAGAAGTAAACAATGAGAGAGATTAGTGGTGTAGTGGTAAGGAGACTATCTGAGGCAGGGTGGTGAGATGTGGAGAGTAGAAAAGGAAGAAGGAAGAGGGAAGGCTGGAAAAGTCAGTGGAACATGACTTAAAAAATGACTGGGGGAACTTCACAAAGTATAAGGAGGAATAGCATTGTGAGCCTATTGTGTGTCCTGCACCTTATTTATCACTCCTTGAAAAACCAGAGCAATCCAGAATATTAGATAAGTATCATTACAGAGACTAAAAACATGAGGCTAAGATAATTATCTTGTCTAAAGTCTAGAAAGTGCCAGAACCAAGACTTGAATCCATGTCTTCCCAATCCAAGGCCCATTACTTTTCCACTGACCAACACAGTTTTTCTTATTCCTGACCTCTTAGAAATCTAGAAAATGCTGTGGCCCTAGTTTGGTCCCATCTTTAATCAATACTTTCAGTCTCAATATCCAGTATTTTCCACCTGAATAAGCTTTACAGCCTGAGTTCTATGTAATCTTCCCTTAACCACTGCCAATTTATTAATCTGGGTTTAATTTACTTCAGAAAAAAACTGGCTCAGCATTCCTTTATCTTCCTGCTTCTTAACCCAAACTTTTATCTTTGCTACATGGTTCCAACAGGACTACAAAGTTATAGAATCTATGAAGCCATAGTTTTATGCCCCCTTTCTACACACATTCACAAATTTGGTTGCAGAATTCAAAATTTATCCCCATAACATTTATAATATATTAATATTTTTATAACATTGAGCACTCTTTCTGACCTAAGTTATAGGAATACAATTCGATTTTGAATATTCATCTCCTCTTTCCAGATCTCTTAACACTACTCAGCTATTCATATACTAAGCTCAGGAGGAAGAATGAAGTTATATATTTATTAGACATCATGTAGAGATTGTATATAAAGTCATAGAACTGTAATTTTGGAAGATGCTGGCAATAGGAAGAGGACCCAGATGTAAGCCTGGGCACAGCAATATTTAAAGGTGGAGTAGTAGAGAAGGAATCAGCAAAGCAGAAAAGAAGGAGCAATCATTGATATGGAGAAAAATCAGGAAGTGGAGTGCCTTGGCAAACAAGTCATTGAGGTGAATAAAGAGGAGTTATAAAATGTCAAATACAGTGGAGAACAAAACTAGAAAGCTAAACATTGATCATTTTCTTTGGCAAGATAAAAGTTATTAATGGCCACAACAAGAATGGCTTCATAGACTTATGGGTACAAAAATTTCACTAGGGTGGGGTCGAAGAGAATGGTGGGTGAAGAATTAGATACAGTATATTGGCTAGAATGGCAAGATAACTCTTCAATATATAAGATATAGAAAGTTATAATTGTAAGGAATGAGATGTACAGTTTTTTCTTATGGCAATAAAACTACATAGAATAATGAAGTCTACTTCTTCTCCTTCTCCTCTATAACACAAATATACATAGAGATAGGAAACCATCAAAGAGATTGTGGTATTTGTGAGCAAAATTAAATGGAGTACATAAACGAAGTAAAAATGGTGTGTCCCTCAGATTCTGAAGGACAAACATTGAATATGAAAATAAGGGAGATAGTAAAAGAAGACTTACTGGGTTGGGAGGCAATATGTAAACTTAGTAAGGTGCTCTCTCCCCTTTTTGCTGCCATCTGGGGAGAGTGACCAGTCATTGAGTGTCCAGTTTGAAGTTGATCTTCCTGGTACAGTACAAATTCTGTCCAGTCCTCTTAATCTATTGGGCGGCCTCTTCACACACTTCCACCACCACCACCACCACCACCACTGTTTATGGAAAGCTTTACATGTGAAGAACCTGGAAACTTTAGCCCATTGGAAGAGGTATTTGAGAAACTTGGACATGCTGACCAAAACTGAATTGGACAGAACCAATTGGAAAATGTTTTCTGATCTAAAATGGCCTCGAACTATTGCAAATGGAAATGCATATATTCTTATTGATATAAATAATACGACTTGAATGGCTAACCTGCATTCATACTCATTGGGCCCAATGTAAATATACTTTCTTATACCACAAAATTGTTCTCCCTTCTGGCTTCCTTTATAATGGTACCTTCATTTTATAAAGATTGAAACTTTATATGTCTTTTTGATATCTTCCACTAATTTTTTTCCTTTTTATAAAAGGTATGATAATTTAACATGCTATATAGATTATCTTTCTTTGGTGTCTCTTGCATCCTTTGTCATTTTCATCCTATTCTTTATATTTCAGTTATCTTATCTCCCACTTTGTAAGATCCAAGAAAGAAGTTTCCATGTTTGATTTATCTTTGTACCTTTGACATTTAGTATAGTGAAGTTCTTAGTAGATGAGTTTATGCATGTTTTCCCTTCTTTGATAAATTAAAGCTAATAAGAAGGAAAACACTTTTATTTTCTGTGATTTAGACATTTGCTAACTCAAATATGTTTCAAATTCAGTGAGTTTGAGTTAGCAAGGTCCTAACTATTTTAACAAATCTAAATTAGTCTTTCATGATTAGAAAGTATGTGTTGTCTTCTTCCTAACGTCACACCTGCTGTTCAAATCATTGCATGTTCAAATTACTAGTGTCAGTAGTATATTTTTAGAAGAAATTGATTTTTATTATAAAATATTATTGAATATATCATTCATTTCAAAATTTTTTCTGTAGAAAGAGCTATTCTTTCTACAGCTTTGGATTATTTGGTTTTTGTTTTGGTTTGGTTGCATGTCCAAGGTTAGGGAAAACTCGGTTTTATTCCGAGGAGGCAGTATGTTTCCTCTTTTTATAAGGCAAGTTATACAACTGACAATTGTTCTCTTTCTACTCCTGCATGTGGTAACCTCAGAGCTCTATCCCAGAAATTAATATGTTCATCTCATAGTTTGCATATTTATACATTCTTTCTCTCATCTCTGATTTTTAAATTGTTATATTAACTACTCCATTATAGAAACCTATGATTATAAGCCATTTCAAAGCCATTCTGAAGCAGGGAAAGTATCACTAAGACAAATAAAATATGTGCTCAGATAAGGACAGTTCCTAAGAGATGATCTCCTTGGCTGACAAATGTGATACAGATTAATGACCATCCTAAGAAAAACTAAGGTCTGGCATTCAAAGGATGTGATCAGTTTATAGGTGTGGATATGCATACGGAATTAGGAATGATATATAAACATTTCAGCATTGTTCAAGGCCCAAACATTCCATATAAAGACGGAGGAGGGGTACTTTGTCTTTTCAGTTAAAAAGATAGCTTTGAGAATGTGAAAATTGATGCTCATAATATATTTCTAAATTTGTTCCCAGACCTACTGAAACAATAGGACAAACAGTTTTAGAATTGCCTCTAATCATTTGAGTTGGTAGAAGATGGAGAAACATAATGATATAGGACAGCATTCATTTCTTTTTCAGAAATGTGGATAGAATCAGAGACAGAATTTTATTGAGCATAATTCAAGTCTGTGGTAATTTAAAGGCAGCATTCATTGTGGCATGTAATGTTTAATCCTGAAAATTTTATGATAGGATCTGAAAGGACCTCATTAAGCATTAGAAAAGACATTATTCAGGTGTGTCTGCCCTCAGACATTTTTATATGACAACTTTAAAATGTATCAATTTTTTAATGGTTACAAATGTGTTTATGTAAATCTTATGTCCAGTCTACCTAGGCATGAAAGGCAAACAGTTACAAGGATTTGAGGGTCTTCCTAGTTCAAAATGGTCTTCTTTAACTCCCTGTTTTAAGAGATTTCTTTAAAATCAATTCTTAGGATTTCCACCAGAACAGAAGCTCCTTAATGATAACAATGTCTTTTGGCTTCGATCCCTCAGTACCATATTCCAGTATCAGGAACTGTAGTAGCGAGGGTTCTCTAGGGAAACAGAACTGGCAGGAAATATCTGTAAATATTAAATTTTTATAAGGATTATCTCACATGACTGTGGGGATGCACAAGTCCCAATTCCACAGGGCAGGCTCCAGGCTGGGAACTCCAATGAAGGTTTTCAATGAATTTCCCAGGAGAAGCTGGCTGGCTGAAGTAGAGATGGAAATTTGCCCTCTAACTGTTCAAATCATCACTTCTCCTTTTAGAGCTTTCAACTGATAGGAAAAGACTTCTCTCATTGCTGAAGGCAATCTCTTTAGTTGATTATAGATGTAGTCAGTCATAGGTGCAATAAACTTACTGATTATTTAAATCCACAAAACATCCTCACAGCAACAACCAGACCAGTGCTTGCTTGACCAAACAACTGGACACCTGACCGAGCTGACATATGAACTTAACCATCACAGGGGGAGAAGTTAATTTATAGTATAATATAAAGGGATGAGCATTTAGTTTTTGTGGATAAATTGTTTTCTGTTTTCTGGAAGCTCCTATCCTAAATACAAATATGCCGTTTAAGAGGGATAGTTTATCAAATACTATAACCAACACCACCTGGATGAAATGGAGCAGGCACAAGCAAGAGGGTTCTTAAGGAGTATGAGTTGCTGCATTTGATAACAGAAAAATGTGGAAAAAATGCTTTTTTTATGACATAAAATAGAGATTGGTTTGACCTTAATAACAAGGTTACGCTTATGCATGTCTCAGCAGGATCTCATTGACAGCCAAAGTAGATATTACTACAAATAGCAGGACTCCTGAAGGTTTGGGAGACATTCAGACACTGTAGTCAGGGCAGATAGCTCAGGAGTTTAGTCCCTTCCAGGGGGCCCTACTTTGGAATTTATGCTCCCCAATGTCTGAGTTGGACTCAGTTGTGGTTTTCCTACACATGGCTCTTCTGTCCTTCTATTTGAACTTATAATTAGTACTAAATTTCGTAGATGTATGTCCAAGAGACTTAAATCTTTGGGCTATGTGCCAGTTGGGCCTTGAATCTCATATGAGTTGCAACACCTACTCTCCAGTTCATTGGTCTTACCCAGGACAACTAACAAGGAAGAGATGATGGATAATGAACATAACAAGGAACTGAGAGTGTCTACAACTGCAAGCAAGAGAGTCTCATCCATTGACCATTTGGGATTGAAGCCCCTCTTCAATTAAAGGTGGAGTGGGCATCACCATCCCAGAATCCTCAGGATTGGGGAATGAACTATGATTGATTTTTTTATGTTGAACAACCCTTGCATAACTGGTATAAAGACTATTTGATCATGATGTATAATTTAAAAAAAATTTTTTTTGGATTCAGTTAGAAAGTATTTTGTTGAGGATTCTTGAATCTACATTCATTAAAGAAATTGGTCTGTAATTTTATTTTTTCATAATATCTTTATTTGAGTTGGTTTTAGGATGGTGTTAGTTTCATAGAATGAGTTTGCTCACATTTCTTCCTGTTTGGTTTTTTTAAAAAGATATTAAGCAAGATTGGTATTAGATGT